>MJUU01040440.1:67095-112690 GCA_002080025.1 Modiolus philippinarum
TCCAAACTCTTGTAAAAGAAAATGAAAGCATATGCTAAAAGTTCAGAAATATGAGTCTTTAGCATTTTCAGGAAATTTACCAAAGTTGGAACCGGAAAATTCTGAACTTTCATTACACATCTGCAGACTATATGCAACAATTCTATAACAAAATTAAATCCAAAAATGTATAAGTTCCACTGAAAAGCTCACATGTGTCAAAATCGACATCTTGGGGCCTCTTGTTTGCATCAAGACTAATATCAAAAATCCGAAAGCTTATTGCGCATCTGCAGACTATATGCAACAATTCTATAACAAAATTAAATCCATAAATCCAAAAATGAGGAAGGAGTTCCACTGACAAGGTCCATCTAACGGACAGACGGACAGACGGACGGACGGGACCAAAACAATATCCCCGCATTTTCTTCAGAAAAGTGCGGGGATAATAAGAATATGCCATTATATGAATAACATTGACCCAATATACTGCACTGCAAAATTAGAGAACATTTAAATGTTAATGACACATGATGCATGCATTTTAAACAGCTTTCGGAATGTCGACATCAGCAAAAAACATGGTATAGTTCATTGTATTATAATTTCGAAATATAAACTATACCAAGAAAGTATAGAATAAGATAAATGACGAAGTTTTCCTATTCTAGGAATGTAAGACTATGGCTGAGGGAAAAAAGAAGTGACAAATCAAATTATCAAAAAAAGTACGAACGGGGTACATCACTTGAACAAGAATCAACACTATCAGTGGCGGATTTAAGGGGGGTCGGGGGCGGGTTGGCCCGGGCCCCCCTTAGGTTGGAAAATATTTAAAATCCCTAGGGCTTTTTTTTTTAAATTGGGTTCCGGGCACCACCCCCTTTTGAAAAAATTATGGGTCGGGCACCTCTTAGCAGAAAGTCTGGATCCGCCACTGACTATTATCAATAGTAATTTGCGTACATGTTTTTAAAACCAGGTTGTAAAACCATAAATCATTACCATAACTGGGTACCCTTCTAAAAGCCCCGTTGAACACAGTATCAAGAAAAACGCATGGACTACAGATTGTATAAAAATAGGCAGGAAAAGGCGGGATATTATCACAGACCCCCAGATGCAACTTAAAGTAAACTATTTAAACAATCTGTAATTTAAAAAAACATCTTTTCGAATTCTAGATTCACGCTTTTTACATAAATTTGTCTGCCATAAATGTAGCGTAGTTAAATTCCAATTCCTTTGGATATAACACAAGCGGGTAATTTAATCCAGAGTGTGGCAATACATGTATGTATTGATAAACCTTAATCTAAAATAAATATATCAGTTGGCCGTTAACATTTTTGCCTGCCAGACAATAAATGCAGTTTTTTTATCAGATTTTCACAGAAATAGAAAACAATATTGACATTTGGATTATTGTTTCTTAATCGTGTATTCTGTGACGCTAGAATACACATTAAAATAGTATTCAGAATCTCTTTGGAATGTCAGATTATAGACTGAGTTAACCAAGATACTTAATTAGTATTATGAATTTATATTCACGTGCAAAGTAGTTGAAGTGATAGCAACAAACAAACGTTGTATACCCAAAATACATAATATTCATAACGACGATTTTTGCGGAAGTTATGATATGCACTGTAGATATATATAGTTTCTCCTTCAGGTAGGAGTGAGTTAGAAATATTTTCCCCTCTCGAAGCACAGGGACTTGCTCTCGGTCCAGAAAAAAAATTGTTTACTATCAAATATGAATCTCGGAGAAAAAAAACACACAATGGAAATCCTATTCCTGATACCCCGCTCGCTTCGTTTTCAATTTTCTCAATAAAATAACCCAAACCTTATTATTCTGCCTTTTACTACCCATGACCTTCACATTCTAAATTTAAATCATTCACGCGGGACTTTCCACTCAGTCGGCGATAAATTAAAAAGGCGCGTTAGTGCAGGAGACTACATTCGATACATGGGTATCTCATCGCCGACTGAATGAAAAGTCCCGGGAATCCCGCGTGAATGACTTAAATTTAGAATGTGAAGGTAGATGTCATGGTAGTTTCACATTCAGTGCCATGTCAAATACGAGTAAACGAATCTAGATATAGGAATGAAGTGGGGCTTTCCTACGATATAAAATGGGTTTTCTGTTTAGAAAATCATTCAGGAAGAGAATGTAAAAGGCAGAGTAATAAGGTTTAGGTTATTTTATTGAGAAAATTGAAAACGAAGCGAGCGGGGTATCGGGAATAGGATTTCCCTTGTGTTTTTTTTCTCCGAGATAAACAATTTTTCTTTCTAGACCGGGAGCAAGTCCCTGTGCTCGAAGCGAGTTTTAGCGATCATGTAATAATCGAAATTTTACTATCGAGAGGGGGAAATATTCTCATGAATCTAATTTCTAGCAAATTTAACCAACGCCTGACCGATGTGATAAAAAGTATCTCTCCTCTCTAGAGAGAGAACAAATCGCGTGAATCTATTCTGGACATAATCCTCGATGTTTAACATTAAGTCATTAGAGAAACATTTTCTACTACTTAAACACGTTAATTATGAAATTTCTCACATCTTGTTAAATAAATTTTTAAATGTTTAAAAACTCGGCATAGCCTCGTTTTCAAACATTTGCAAAATTTATTTAAATCGATGTGAGAAATTTCATAACCAACATAGTTCTCGTTGTAGAAACTATTTAACCAAGGACCTAGCTGACTGAGATTTTTTTCTCCCATGAAATGTGTGTAAAACGCGAAAAATCTAAAATGTCGGGAAAGCTTTCGCGGAAATTTAATCAACGCTCGTTTGGTAAAAAAACACCAATTGATTAGAATTGGAGAAAAAAAAACAAATTCTTTAACTCAGAGGAGTCAAGGTAGCTGTCTATCTCATTATATAGCACATTTTCTTTTTGATCTTCGAGACCCCACCGAGGAGTCATAAAGAAATTCTCTATATTCCATTTCTACATCTTGTCAACATTATTTCTATTGCTCGTTAACCATTATCTATGACGACAAACCTTTATACATGTATAAACTGTTATTTCTGTAATTTGCTGAGAAAGTAAAATCTTACTATTTAAGTTGTAAAAATATAAAAAGAAATGGGATAAATTTTATGTAGAAAAAGATCATGTTTATTGACAATTTTTATTGCTTTTTACTACCGAGAATCTCTACATTTTTTAGATAAAAGATTTATAAATATTTATATAATTTTATGTATTAGAAAACTCACAAACTAAATATCTATTAACTGCAATAATTCTTAAAATTGTGATACGAATCGATTGTATTCTCTTTCTTTATAACTCTTCAGCTTTTAATAATAATATGCTTCCCTGTTCTCGCCTGTTCCACACAACGACATGTACTCAAAACACTTGCCTTTACAATGTTTTTGGCCAAATGAATAAGGATTTATTCCCTTTGGAGGATCATGTTTGAAGGAATGGACGCAAGTCTAAAAAACCGTAACTAAAGTCGGTTTCCTAGGTGTGAAACCACCATTCATTTTCTTTAACATTTTCAACTAAAATTTGGAATTTTCAAACCTCCCTGGACAATTTATCTTAAGTTTAACCTTACCAAGACCATACCTGTGATAGGCACATACCCGATCTACATTATATCAAATTTTCATAATACCAAAAGATTCCCGGTGTGTCGGGGAAAGCCATCTATAAATACGTACCATGACGTCACGACATTGCGCAAAAATAGTCATTGGGAATTCCCCTCCTTTAAGTGATCTAAAATTACACCTGCTCAATTGACCTTGGTAAATGGGTGTATCATTCATCAAAGTCCCTCGAATAGTTTTTAAGGTGCAAGAATACAAAGTCTATCTTTAGATTCAAAACGTCTATTTTCTCATACGTTCCAACTATGATTGGTTGAATTGGTGGTTTGATATCTTAACATGATATTAAAACATCCCCCAGTGTAATTGCTGCACTTTATCATGTTTGTTAGTTAATTTCCAAATTGTATACAGAAAATAACAGCCTTTTCTTAATTTTTCCCTACTTTACATCACTATTCAAAAAGTCACAGGTGTAGTGTTTCAGTGCTTTGATTAAGCACAATCACTCATAGATGTTAAATATGGACAGAAAACCAAAAACACTTCTTTTATGTAATGAATCTCATCCCATGGTTAATACTAAGCCCTTAGAGTGTTTTTCTATCAAAATGAAGCTGTAAATGTTCAAAGATGCCTTTAAAATTATGAAATCATGCTAAAAAATGTCACCCTCCACCACTTTGACAAGGTGCGTCTGAGGTAAATTTTTGCACTTGAAATGGTCTTTACTTTGGTTATGGTCATACAAATAGAATTCTAAATGCAGAAATTGATGCAAAAAGGTCAAGAAGACAGGAGAAAATCAGTTTTGATTATTTTTTGAACTTCTGAAGAATATTAGGTTTGTGAGTTAGCCGAAAAGCCCGATATGAATAGGTACAATGATTTTATTAAAACTACTGAAACTCCACCCAGGTGTATTTATTTCCCTTTGGGTGATTAAATATATAATATTTAAAGAAAATAACATAATAATATGAAAAGTGTTTCAAAGTGAAAAAATGTTTTTCCCAAATCAGATGATAAGATTTTGACTTGACTCTTGTTTTGACACTGTGGACCCTAAAATGACAATTGTACACTGTTTAGTAGAGGAACAGCATGGTATTTTTTATTTCTGAGGTTCATGTTGACATCAAACTGCATATATAAGCACCATTCCTGCTTCAAAAAATTATTGTATACAAATCAAACTTATTTTATATGAGGCACCTCAGTCAGAGTTCGATACACCGATGGACATTTAGTTTTTAAAAACTGAACATAATATTTAAAACAGTGACAAATCTGGCTAAAACTCCAATCTGTACCTCAAATTCATCAAACATATATGTTTTGCATCAGTTTAGGCTATTAAACAGTTTTGTTGAAAACTAAGGAGTATCTCCCTCATGCAAAGCTCTGTCCTTAGCTGATTTTGGCTTTATATTTAGATCATATTGGTTATTTTTTACATATCTTTGAGTTTATGGTCTTCCAATCGTTTAGATTTTATATGCACTGAAGAGACATAAGTTGTCGAAATGCGCATATGCAGAAATAAAATTAACAGTAACTTCGGTATTTAGTTATTTAAGACATGTTTCAAAATTTTTGCAAATTCTGTCTTAAGGTGTGAAGCTATCAATTCATTTCTTTAACATTTTCAACTAAAATTTGGAATTTTCAAACCTCCCTGGACAATTTATCTTACGTTTAACCTTTCCAAGACCATACCTGTCGTGGAAGGCACATACCTGCTCTACATTAATTCAAATTTTCATCATACCTTTAAAGCCTTCTAAGAGATTCCCGGTGTCGAGGATACGTACCATGACGTCACAACATTGAGCAAAAATAGTCATTGGGAATTCCCCTCCTTTAAGTGATTTAAAATTACACCTGCTCAGTTGACCTTGGTATTGAAATAAGCCTAATATATCAATGTTTAAATGGGTGTATCATTTATCAAATTCCCTCGAATAGTTTTAAAGGAGCAAGAATACAAAGTCTATCTTTAGATTCAAAAGGTCTAGAACTGGTGGTTTGATACCTTCTTATTGGCTTGTTTTGTATATTAATGTTCATTTAATGTTTTTATTGGAACTTTTTGATATGACCAAATGAAGTTCTGAGAAAGGGCTAGTAAAATGCATGCATTGTGTAGTTATAGTGTACTTGTTCATATGATAATTTCTTATATAAAATGCAATATCAAATTTGCAATTTTTGTAATCTTATTTAATAAAAATCAAACTATTATTTCTAACATCCGTGGATTGTAGTGCCAAGTTTTCTTACAATTAAATCATAGTTGATATACCAACTAGTCGGTATTTCAGTACTGATCCTCGTAAAACTTTACTGAATATTCTTTCATTTTTAACAATCACTACCCTTGATTTGTTAAAAAATACCTTCGACCTCAACCAAAGAAATACTGTGTAACCATTTATTTTGGTGGGGTTAAAATTTCGCGGCTTTGTCCTCGGAAATGATTTCATGGGGCCAAATTTCGTGATTTCTTCATTTTAATATTTATTTTTATCAAAAGATTTATGTTGACAGTTACTTTATTTTGTAATAAATCGCTTCTACAAGATTGATTTACACTTTCTAACACCCTTCTTATAAAGATTTGATGACTATCGACAATAATTTCAATCAATTAAAATACTCAATAGAGTAGCAAGTATATGATTACTATTTTTGTTTGATTTAAAAATTATCTAGTAGTTATTCAGTTTATCTAAATGTTCGAAGATGTCTTTACTAAAATGGCTAAAACAAATTCTAAAACTCGTGAGCTATCATCCCAAGGATTGCCTTCTCCTAGTTGGGAAACATTGGAAAAAAATGCAGTAGTCCTGTTTATCCTAATGATATTGTTAATTTTAAAAATGCATCTTATTCTATTAGAAGACAGCACACTGTAGAAGTTCCACAGGTTAACACTACCAACTTGGGGTTGCATTCATTGAGATATGTAGGGGTGGCACTCTTGAATGAGCTGCCTGACAATATTAGACAACAGACAAACCTTAATACTGGAGTGGCAGCTCTTACAGATGCAACTCCTGTAGGTCTCAATGAATGTTTTATGTATGTTTGCTTCTGTTTGCTGTTTTATTTGCTTGATTTATTGCTTACGTTGTATGAAATCACTAGTGCTTAATTTGCTCTATCTGTTTTGCAAAGTTGTGGATAGCAAGAGACATCTGCAATGGCTGAAAATTACAATCAAATGCCACAATCTGCCAGGGAACTACACAGGAAAACACAAATAAGACAAGAGACAAACATATACAACGATAGGAACTCGGGACAGCCGGACTTGATACCGGCACTAGTAAAAGCCAGTGTCTAAATTGACGGCTAGCTAAAGGAGCCTAGTCTGCTGGGAAAAATTAAACTCAAAACTTTCCGAAAGGTTTGGACAAGAATCATCATACATTTCAGTAGACATCGACAGAATCAGTGAGAGGCCAAAAAGTGTGTAAAATTTCAAGGTCATTAGATCTCAAGGCTAATATAGCGGATGGATGCATTGTATCTTGTCGATATCCCCTATTACGTATAGAATGTAAGTTTTGTCCCAGATTTTCTGGACCTTTGATCAGTTTCTAGGATTTTTAATGTCATTTCTGTAAAAAAGAGGATTAGAAATGCCCATAGTAATAAGCTGTTTGCGAGTAACGCCATATATAGATATCAATTGTTCGTATCTATTATAAAACTTATATGTATTCCACTACTTATGAAATCTGTAACCCTGTTGTAAACGTTTAGCTGTGATATAAGGTTACGTTCATTAAAATCGATAAAAGTAGAACAAAATCGTACGAATTGTACTAGTTGAGTAAATATATACATCCCGTAGGATGGAGTTAGAGGAATGTCGCCGTCAGGAAAAAGGAAATTAGTTATTTTAAAATCAAAATCATCCCTTTTATCATATATTTTAGATTTTATTTTACCACATTCAATAATGATAGTTAGATCCAGAAAAGGGCAGTATTTTAAGTCATTGCAAGCTTTATTTAATTTCAGATCTTGTGGGTAAATGATGTCTACATAATCTAAAAACGGAAGATTGTCAATAGTAAGGATATCGTCAATAGTTATCCTTGAAAATATAAATAAAGTTTATCACCTTTTGGCATGGTTCCGTTTTGAAGTTTGTTCATGTAGTCTCGTTCGTAACAGAACAGAAACAAAGATCTGCAATGAGAGGTGCACAATTTGAATCCATGGGAATGCCTTAAAACTGTTGATAAACAGTGTTGCCAAAACGAACAAAAATGATATCTAGCAAAATATTGAGTGCCTTAATAATATCATCACATGTCCAGGAACAATGATTATTGTAGGTAATATTAGCGAAGAATCCTTGTTGTTTGTTAGAACAAATGAACTGCAGACAAGAAAATTTAAAAGACCATTTGATAAGCTGTCTTAATTTGGATTTTATCAAAATATGTGGAAGGGTTGTATAAAGTATATCCCTTTTTATGTGCTATATGTTGCTATGTATGTCATGTATGTTGTTATTAATTTTATTGTTGTAATGTCAACCAAAAACTCTACAGAGCTTATGTTTGCTTGTATTATACATTCCACTATAAATAAATTTTCTTATTGATAGTCTGCTTACTAGTGATGCTATTGAACCACTGCATTCCTCTCCGAGTTCAACGCCGACTAGAAAAAGAAAATGAGGGGAATACGGGACCTCCACACCTGAACATCGTGCAATATATGCACGAATAGTGTTGAAAATTGGAGTAGCCAAAGCACCCCGAAAATTATCTTGGTAAAACAGTGTTTGAAACTACAATAAGAAGCATGCGGGATGATTACAGAAAGAAAGTGAAAATCAATCTTAAAGAAAGAATCGAGACTGAAATTTTAAAAAATAAAAGAAAATGTGTCCATGGGACACGGATTCCCCCGCCATACAGATATCGGCAAAGAGGAAGTAGATGAGTGACAGACCTGAAAAGGGGAGACACAGTACAACTCTTCATGCTTAAGCTTCAGACCAAATATCAAATCATTACTGCATACATAAGCCGAGAAATCCTTGACCAAAAATTTCAATATATGGCTATAATGGGAAAAAATCAAAGTTGTCGTCAAACAGGAAGTAGATGAGTTACGGACTTGAAAAGGGGAGACGAGGTACAACTCATCATACTAAAGCTTCAGACCAAATATCAAATCATTACTGCATACACAAGCTGAGAAATCTTGGACGAAAAATTTAAATATATGGCTATAATGAGAAAAAATCAAAATTGTCGTCAAACAGGAAGTAGATGAGTTACGGACTTGAAAAGGGGAGACCCAGTACAACTCATCATACTACAGCTTCAGACCAATATCAAATCATTAATGTATTCACAAGCGGAGAAATCCTTGACGAAAAATGTCAATATATGGCTATAATGGGAAAAATCAAAGTTGTCGTCAAACAGGAAGTAGATGAGTTACGGACTTGAAAAGGGGAGACACGGTACAACTCATCATACTAAAGCTTCAGACCAAATATCAAATCATTACTGCATACGCAAGCTGAGGAATCCTTGACGAAAATTTTCATACGTACCTACGGACGGACGGACGTACGGACAAGGGTAAAACTTAATGCCCCGTCGCCTAACGGCGGGGGCATAAAAAACTTCCAACAAAACCTAGAGGCCGTCCGTGTATGTTGGGAGAGAAACTGGATGAACAGGTCAAGATGTTCATAAAAAATCTACGTTTATCCGGTTGAGAAGTCAATGGCACAATAGTGTGATGGCAGCTGCCCGTGGGTTCGTTGAGTCTGATAACCGAGCCCTATTAGTTGCAAACGGAGGGTACATTGACAATACTAGGCCTGTCCTTGATAAACTGGAGTTTTCTATGTATCGTGTGCGTTTTTGTCACATGTACATTCACTCCATAACCTTTCATTTTTTTCTACTAGGGACTAGGTCTTTGAAGAGACGTATGAAAAAGAAAGGCACAAAACAGCTAGAAAGCTCCCCGATGATTTTGAACTCTTAACCCTGGTAAAATTTCTAAGTGTGTAACGGACTATGATGTACCCCATGAATTTTTCAGAAATTTTGACCAGACCGGGTTAAAAATGGTTCCAACAATTGAATGGACTTAAGAAGAGAAGGGATCAGAAGATTGTAGTATTGTGGTTTTAGATGACAAACTCGAAATCACTGGTGTTGTCAGTATCAGTTTAACTGGGTCCTTATTACCGTTTCAACTCATTTACAAGGGCATAACGGGCAGATGTCATCCAAATTTAAACTCTGCGAAAGATTGGAACGTTACTCATTCAGAGAACCATTGGTCGACTAGCGAAACTATGATCGAGTACACTAAGACGCTCGTTATTACCTATGTTGATAAAATAAGAAAAGAAATCGGCCGATTTGGACGAAGTAAAGCACATGCACTCGCTACATTTGATATGTTCCAAGCCCACCAAGTTAAGGACTTACTTCACAAAAACGCATCCGTACCGTATTCGTACCAGCAAATAATACCGATTTATATGCTTTATTTGAAATTAAGAAAACCGATTCGATAAACGCATACAAAGAGTACAATTTATATTATTTTTTTCACAATAAGTAAAAATAATCGAAAGAAGTAATTTTGGTATGTATGTCTGATCCGTTTGCTATAAATAGCCAATATACAAATAACAAAAAATAATGCGGAGGGATCCAACATCCACCCCCGCTATCTTTGACAAATACCTACGCAACAGAGGGGTTTAATTTATTGTTAGAGAAAGACACCAAAGTACCGTGAATACTTATATTTATTATCATTTTTGTATAGCAACACCTAACTATTCGACCCACAGAAACGGATTTTGAAAGAAACTTGAGCACAAAATTTGAACAGAAACATGCTGCCCACTTAAATGGACGTTTATAGGCATGTTCATCATTTGACATTATCTCTGATGGCTTTAGAAAGGGCGCACTGATAAAGCGTTGTTCCTTAGCAGATAGTAGCATGTAATTATAATTTTCAGCCATTGTAGGTGTTTCCTGTTATCCCTTTTTATGTCATTCAACATTTTGATTGTTTCTCCTGCACCTTCTGTTGAACCAAAATGTTGCTAATTACAATGAGAATAGAGGGTAGAGTGGACCCATGCAAAAAACCTCAGAGTAAAAATTGTTTCGAGCTAACAGGGCATTTGCAATACAAATCAGAATGTGTGAACGATTTCAATCAAATGTATATAACAAATTAAAGGTGCATAAGAAACCGTTAAAATTCCATGATATATCCATTAAAATACCATTAATATGCCATTAAATGTCATAATTCCATTAAAACTACCAATTATTTTTTGCCAGAAACTAATTAATGGTTTTCTAAAATATGCCATTAAAATAAGAATTAATGGTATGAAATAATGATAATACCATTAATGAGTCATTAAATTGACTGAATAATTTCTCTTTTCATTAGATTAATGGGCATTATTTATTGTAGAAAAAAGTAATGGCCATTAAAACAGACACACATATCAAATTAATGACCATTTAATCAAATCAAAGTCAATTTCATGACCATTATAGTTACTGTTTATAATTTGATGGTTGTTATTTAATAAAACACATAAATTAATGCCTATTAATTATATGATTTATATATTAATGCCCATTACTTTACATAATGTATATTTTAATGGCCATTACTGTGCATGGCTTATACATTAATGTCCATTACTTTATACGATTTATGTATTAATGCCCATTACTTGACTTAATTTATATATTAATGCCCATTAATTGACATGATTTATATATTAATTATTTCACGAAAGGATATGGAGTAAATGAACATGAGACCATAACACATATGTCAACTCCAACTGCAATAATTTTAATGAGCTGTATGGCCATTTCGGAAAATTATTCCTCATCAGCAGCACTAGAACCCAAACAAAGGAAATCCATAATTTCAAAAAATGTTTACAATGCATAAAACCAAACGAAATCCGAATAATCAGTAATATCAAATATAGCTAAGGACAAAACTACGATGGAGGGAGTTAATGCCCATTTCTGTACATGATTTATTATATGCCTATTATTTGACATGATGTATATATTTATGCCTATTAATGGACGTAATATATGAATTAATGCCTATTACTATACATGATTAAAAACTTTGTTCACCTCGCCTAGATCTATTACATGCATCAATACTAAACAATGAGTTATATTTTTGTCCTGTTGCTAACAACTGCTTGGAGATAAATCTTCAATAGAATGACAGTAAATAGTTTGATATTCATGATGCCCTTATTGTACATTTCAACAGTGCATTACGTATAATTTATTTTTCCTTTTACCATTGTTTACCACAGTGAACTCTAAAAAATGTTGTATACAAACATTGCACTCTGAAAAAATATACAAAACCTTTTTTTTTGGGGGGGGGGTCATGTTTTACCACTGCCAGATATTTATTTATCATGATTATTATTTTCCATTCAAATCCATGTACTTTCATTATGCATGTCATGTGTAAATAACCTAAGGCCAAAAATATGCTTGTTTGAATTTAGATTCTTTGAACAAATAATGTAGGTAGGTAGCCTGGTAGGCAAAGTCATTTTATTTTTTAAAATCAATTTATCATGTTTATATAGACACTTATTGGAAATATATTTTACTTTAAAAGTGCTTAACCCAAAGCATGATATTTACTAGCATTTTGCCAAAAAGTACTTAGGGTACTTAGGGTAGGTAGAGGAAATAGGGGATAAGTAACCTTAAACATATATATTTCTTGGCATTATATCCATATTGAAAATTACTTACGTTATCAATTTTTATGAAGTAAACTACTATTCACAGTAATATATTTTTTGCCTAGCACTTTAATCATTTCGTAAAAACATCTATTATTCAATGAAGTATGTGCGGTAAGGAACTAAATCTGTTAATACATGTATTAAGTAGTAAATTTTAAACGAAAGTTACTGCATTTCCTTTCATAGCAACTCCAAAGAAAATCTATTTGAAATCCCTGCAAAATTCGTTATTTTTGTTTTGTTTTTGATACCCCCTTTGGGCCTCTGTAAAAAATCAAGTTGGTATTGATTTATCTATTTAAACGTTTTAAGTACCTACAGAAAAATAATTTAAAATTACAAACGTTTTTTTACTATAGACCCCTTTTGAGTCTCTTGTTTATTGAAAAAGAATTTGATGGTTTAATTTATTTGTTTGAACATGCTGTAAGAAACATACAGAAAAATGTGCATCAAAATCTTACATCTGACAAAAAAGTTAAAAAAAAACCTTTTTTTTTCATTTACAACCCCCTTTGGACCATTTTTCTAAGAAAAAACCCAGTAAATCCTACATCAAATCAGTCAAAACACTTAAACTGCGCAATCTAATTATCAATAAAATAAAACAAAGCCCATCTGAATGCAATATATAATTAAGTCAAATACGCGAAAACCGATTACGTTTCTGTTCCGTTGTTGGAGGAATTTACAACAAGGAAGTGATTTCCGGTTAACCAGACGCGTGCCCAGACGACAAGTAGGCAGTTACAGTGTGCCAATTTTTTGCTGAAAATGGACGTTTTGGAACAATTCAAACATGCACTCGGACTGATCTTGACGACAATTGCACCCTATTCTGATTTTGATTCCTCATCGACCTTGATAAATTACAACTAGCTGTTGTCTTCAGGGCTTGCTATACTTGATGTATGTCACATTATTTTGACCCAAGTCATTTTCTTTATTCAGAATTTACTTTCCTTTTATACGTAACGTTTAAAACAGACCCGAGTAGGACACGAAACTCTTTTTGATATTCTACCTTCTTTTGTACTATTTTAATGCTGCTGATGAGAGGTTACTCCTTGAAACACATGTACAGCATAACGAAATTTAATGTTTTTAATGCAACTTCGGTATTTTCTGTATTTTGAATTTACAGTTCTTATTATTTATTTTTAAAACGAATAGTTATCAATATTCATCCTTCAATTCAAAAAAATTGCGGTTTCCCAAACGTGATCAAAGTCAAATCTCTGTCCATAGTGAAACATAATGTGTCTCAGTATGTTGCAAAACTACAGATAATGTCATCTTACACTTACACCTGGATCCAACATTAAGAATGCTGGACAATGGATTAGTCTAATAAAAATCTCAAAACAAGTTTTCTCTTATTAAACAACTTTTTTTTGTTATCAAGGTTATCAGGCTTTGAAATACAGGCAAAATCATGTATTTTATAGAGTCATTTACAATGTCTTACAAAATGTTTATACTTTTTTTTAATTTATTAAATGAAAAAGGCAGACAAAAGGATGTTTGGCAATAAAATTGAGTCAATTCCACACCCAATTTGTATATCACAATAAATGCAAGTGGAATAATTGCCGATCTACCTTAAATATTTAATAGACATCATCACATTATGACGACACAAGTCACATCACTTCGCAGTCTTTTATGTCAGATTTGTAAATTTACCAGTCAAACATTTACCTGCAACCACTTTTATAGGTTTTTCCTTCTCCCTCTTCTGCTGCGTAGAGTGTATGAATACCTATTTTTTGTGGGCACGGTACTTTGTGTAAACTTATATTTTTCAGGTTCCCTGTCAGGACATGTACAGTGTGCTGTCCATTTTAAGAGAAATACAGTTAACCTTACAGAACCAAGTTCAATACCAGATAATCACTTTTTACCATCCTTTATTTGCCGTGACCAACATCCAATTGAAGAATTGACATTGTCGGGAAATGGGTATGTCTTGGTTACATCATACGAAAACAAACAACAAACATCACACAGAATAAGAAAAAGAAGGGAAACGGGGAATGTGTCAAAGAGACAACGACCCTAAGGGGAGCAATAACAACTCAAAGCCACCATAAGATCTTCAATGAACGGTGAGAAGTCTCTTTCTTGGCCGTACAGTTGCAAGGAAATAGGAAGTGATTGTTTCCAGGATTCACCTGGCACAGAGAACCAGAAGCAGACGTGAAGTTGATATGGGGGCACCTGAGGCGTTGTTGGAGAACCGTCGTTGATGCTAAAGGAGGAGCTAAAAGTTCTAGTAACAGAGACTATTGCCATGTATCCTTTGAGTACTTCAACATACTATTATATGCCCATCTCGGGGTTTATCAGAGTATTTTGGAAAAGGAAGTTGTAGGCTTAGTTGGGAAGGGTTCACACATTTATTTTTATGGAGTGTCCATGGAATTCAGTTTCATTTCATTTTCATTTTGTGTGTATAATTTCTATGACCATACTACTTTCATTAATCAATTAAATACTATACAATCAGGCATACTTTTTTATTTAACAAAAATCTATTTAAACACTAGATAAAACAATAATAATATTTCAACTTCAGCAAAGACACATAGAAAAACGAAATAAATATGAAGAACTCAGTATCAATGATTAAGTTCTAAAAAAACTTTATTATTTATTTCATACCTGGTATTTGAAAATTGTTGATGTACACTTTGAGGGAGGGTGGAGGGTTTGCAAAAGTGTATGTCTTACACACTTTGGAAAATAAATGGTTGACAAATATGGATGACCCTTAAAAGCACTGTACTTTATATGGAGGTTTCAGGTTGTTGGTAAGAGTTTTTTGTAGGCGGATGTTCATTAAAAAAGACCCCACTCATGCAGATTTGACTATATTATAGATGCATTTTTGATTTTCAACAAGATATAAACATCATAAGTATAAAGCGCATTAAAGTTTGTCTACAGTATGGCAAGTACATGTGTTAATGTCAGTTTTTTGAAATATCGTGCCATTTAAGAGATTATGGCCATTGAAATTACAAACACCAGATATTTAAGGTGTTAATGGCCATTAAACTAACAAACCTGCAATTCAAGTTCTTAATTGCCATTACATTGTTCTGTGTACCCATTACTTTTTTCATGATCATCCAACAAAAAATAATTGTTATTTTAATGTCCATTAAAATACACCAGACAAAAAAATAATTGTTAATTTAATGCCCATTAAAATATGGCTTACAAAAATTAATTAATATTTTAATGGCCATTAAAATACAGCAAACAAAAAATTAATGCCCTTTAAAATACAGAAATGGCCATTAAATATCTCGAAAAAGTAATGGTGCTATTAATTATGGTTACAATTGATGCCCATTAAACTTTTGGTAAAAGAATTCATGCCCATTAACCCCTATCTTAGAAAAAAAATAATGGCCATTATATCCATTTAATTTAATTGCCATTACCTTATAAGTCATGCCCATTAATGAAAAAATTAATAGTCACAATTGATGGCCATAATTTTCAGTTCATGCCTTTTTTTAATGGTTAATATAAAACTTTTTAATGGCAAAGGAAATCAATTTAATGGACAAAGCCATTAAAATTATACCATTAAATGTAACCATAATTAATAGACATAATTTAATGGGTATATTTCATGGTACATTCATGGGTATTCTTACAGTAGTGTTATCAAATGTTTAAAATGAAATTTTATATTCTAAAGGAGTTAAATATCCAGGTGAATCATGCAATTTGATTGGTTAGCCTGATATGATACCGTATCACCGTGATAGCAAAATTTCAAATTTTAAATGCCTTTAAATGAAATATTGTAGCACTTCTACCAGAATATAATTGTTGTTCTGGCTTCACAGGGGATATGGATTCATATTCACTGTCTGTGTCCTATACCCCTATGACGGCTCAGGGGATATAAAACACAGACGGGGAATATGAACCCGTATCCGCTCTGAAGATTCCTGAATATCATATAATATCCCAGAACTTTTATTTCTTTCAACCCCCCCCCCCCAAAAAAAAATGTATGTTTGATTGCAAATGACGCAAATCATTCGATTAAACATAAGATTGATCACCATAAATTTTGTGGTTACCAAAAACAAACAAGTAGATCTTATTCATTCGAATCGCTCCAAATGGTGAATTGTTGTGTTAACACTGACTATCAAGACTTGACATTTCTCAGTGATACGTTATTGTTATCTGGGTTTCCTTCTGAAAAAAATCCAGTTATTAAAATGGTGAAAATAGTATGTTTGATAATCAAAGCCCCTATTATCATTTGGTGAACTTGGTCATTTTTACGCAAATTTTCTGTTAGCAAGGCGCAAATCTCTTACAGTTTTTAAGATGGAAAGATAATATTTTGCAGATCATTTGTAATTTCTCACAGTGATTTAGATAGAAAGTCATTATTTTGCAGAACATTTGTATATCAGAAGTGGTTATGGTACTTTGATTTTGGTTTCGAATAATTAATGCCCATATTTCCAGTTGTTGAACTTTGCCATTTTTAAGTCAAATATATGCAAACACGGTACCTTATTCGCCTGGAGCAAATCTCCAACTATTTTCAAAAAAGAAAATATGTTTTTCCAGATCATGATCATTTGTAAATAAATTAGAGATGTGCACAGTACTTTATATCAATTTCAAAGATACAAGTTATCGAACTTATGTCATTTTTGCATAAAATAATTTCCAATAGGGTACCCCATTTGTTCAGAACAAATAGCGTACAGTTTTTGAGATAGAAAGATTACATTTTGCAGATCATTTGGATCGATGCCATTGCTGGTGGACTTTTGTCCCCGAGGGTATTCACCAGCCCAGTAGTCTAAACATTTGGAAATCCATTAAATTATGAAATCTGTAACCTTGTTGTAAAAGTTTGGCTGAGATAGTAAGGTTATGTTTATTAAAATCGCCAAGAGTACAACAAACGCATGCAAATAGTACCAGTTGAGAAATATAAACCCCATAGGATGGAGGAAGAGGAATGAAGCCATAAAAAATGGAAATTAGTAATGGTGAAATAAAAATCATGTGTTATTAAAATCATCGACGACACTTCCCTGCTAAAGCAGGTAGGTAAACGTTATCTGAGTTAACTCTCTCTCTGTCTCTCTAAAACTCAAGCCAAAAAAGCGTTTCAGTCAGGCCTACCTGGCCAATTTCTCCTCTTATGGCTTTTTACATAACACTTAACTCACACCGTTTGTATATGCGGTCGATGTTTCATTTTGTTGTGTTTTCTATACTCCTACTTTTACTAATGGCAATGAACCAGTGATCTAAAATTTTCTACATCACTTTAAAGTTAACTTGTTGGTTTATTTTATACTGCATGCAATTCGCCAATGATTTTTTTTTTAAATTGGAACAAACGTATTTGTTTTGGTTAAAATATTTTGTTAATGCTAAAGAAACATTTAATCACTATATGAAGGAAATAATTTTCCTTTACCATTAAAATTCTCCACTTGAAACCAATAAAATGTGGAGTTTTCTACCTTCATGTCATAAAAACATAACATCGGTAATTAAAAAAATCAAGCGTACGAAAAAAACTGATATTATGATATAACGATTATTTGGAAATAATGATTAAAGCGACCTAAACATAGACAAAAATGGTACAAATGCATACCTGCTAGGGTTTTTTTTGGTGAAAACATGAAATATCAAAATATAGACAAAGGTATACAGTTTATATACTGTGAAAGTACTATTGTTCGTGGGGTTCCAATTTTCGTGGATTTCGTGGTTCGCTAAAACCACGAAATTAAGTTCTCAACGAACTGCATTTTCCTCATGCAGTTCTAATGCATTGAATTCGAAACCACGAATTTAAGTACCCACGAAATAGTGAAATTTCGGAAAACCACGAAAACTGGTGTCCACGAATAAAAGTACTTCCACAGTATTGAAATTAAGTGGAATGACATACTAATATAAACATAAATAATAAAAAAATACACCAAAAGATATAACATTAAACAACTAATTTCCGCTCAAACCGTAGTAAAATAATAAAGCGTTGTAGCATTGATTGGTTTTTATCATATATTTTTTAGAAACCTTTTCTCATGTGCAGTTACTCCATATCCTTTCAAACCATTTGTTGATGAGACTTTACATAAAGGAAGGACACTATATGGAGATGTGCATGGAGGAATAAAAGTATTGTCTGAAATCAGGAAGGGGAAACAATTTGACTTTTACTTTTCAATAATGCCATCTGCACGGATTACCTTGTAAATGCAACTCCTCTAAAACCACACGAAGGATATTTTTTATGAAACTTTACCCAAAGGAAGGGTACTCTTAGTGTGTTTATGAAGGAATAAGATCATTGTCCGAAAATAAGGAAGGGGAGATAATTTGTTTTTTATTTTCATTGATTCCTTCTGCACGGTTAAACTTGTAAGCGCAAATCCTATTTAAACCGTCGGAAGGATTGTGATAAAACTTTACACAAAGGACATTATATGGAGATGTGCATGAACGAATATTATTATTGTCCAAAACCTGGAAGGGGAGATAATTTGACTTCGACTTTTTATTAATTCCTTCTGCAATGATTTTTGGACAATTTTTCATAGAAATAATTCAAAGGGTAGATATTGTGTGAAGCCTTGAAATGCGAAAAGTAAATACAAGCCGTTTTCAGCCGGACTCAACGTTTATATTTCTAATAATTACATTCATTCTGCTTCGAATGGAAATTCCTGTATATGATTGGTTACGAGTACTTCCGCTCATTTCTGTCACCGTCTTTTATTTAAGAATTGAATGCAATGTTTTGTAGTTTTATTGGAGTGTAAAAGAGTGGACCGTAGTATATTTTGAATGAAGCGCGCTAGCGGTGAATACTTCCCATTACATTCTATAAATGTAATGCAAGTGTTTGCGGAAATTAACTTAATAAAAATCATGAATGGTGCACCATTTCCTTGTCTATAGATTACTCCGCTGTCTTTGTTTACTTTTGTCGTTGTAAAGGAGTACATATATACAATCGTTTTTGTTATAAAAATGAACTGTATCAAAAGTCACAATGAACACTGGATGAAAAATGTGCTCCGGTCCACACTTTTACATCGACAATAAAACTACAAAATTTTTCATTCAATACTTATAATTACATTCCATCCTTAGCTAACGCTTTTAGATTGCGAATTTTACAGAAGATATAATCCGATTAGATTCACTTTTACTTCTCTAACCCTTAACAGTATTGTAAAATTTTGAAAACGTTTTGTTATTACTTTAGTATTTAGACATTGACATTGCCAACCCGTATCAGAATTAATAGCTAAAATCAAGCATTATGATATACGAACTAGAATGTGATAGCCTGCATTTTAGGGGGTTGTACATATTTGGAAATAATTAATGTTATTGTTTAATTATATTTTTAATATTTCAGATTAGCTATTTCAGATTAATTACTGATAGTAATTAATAATATATGATAGTTATTAATGATTTTATATATTTATATATTATGATATTTTCCGACTTGGACCATATGACATTGACGATCTTTGAATTTTGAATTCTTATCCTCGGTTCGGTATTTTCCGTTAACGGGTGGTTAAACCGCAAGTCTTTTCTGCAATTTCATTGAGTGATTTCATTTGGCGGTTTTATTTCTTTTCTTCTAACCTTTTCGTTGTGAGACCACAATTGAATTTGGAAGGAGACGAAGGTGTTTTTTCGTCCCAGTATTTTGTGAAACTCTATTACATACTTGGACTAAACTCATTCTTATATCAGGTGGTCAGATATTGATGTCATACAGAAAAGATGTAGATTTCCAGTTTACTATTTTTGTATATAGCAGTGTGCCACTTGCACGATATGTGAGGGCATTTGATTATTATTACTGTTAGACTATAGAATAAAATACATCAAGAACCCAAGCTTCTATTCTGATGCACTACAAGGCCGAGCTACAAGAAAGCTAACAATGTGAACTCCCTTAAAAATTTAGAGCGACATAAGCTGTTCCGGAAAGAGAATGTATAAACGAGTGCTGCTAATGCTAGTAAGCGGGATGACTTCCGGTGATTTCATAAACGGTCGGTAAGGGCTTCATGGCTATTTCCAATTCCGAACACATATTATGCTTCCGGTCACTTGACTCCCGGTGACGTCATCTCCGCATAAACAACTTGTGATTCCCTTAGCAGTGAACCACATGGGCACCACAGCAAATATTATTTTAACTCGATAGAAATCTGCAATTTGTTAGCAGTTTTTGTGCAAAAACTTAAAAAAAAATTATTTCACATTTTTTTGTATACCGCGGACAATATGTTAAAGTTATCTTTATTTCAGTAACTGTACCCTTCTTGCCAGAATTTTGTTTGCAATACATTCCACTTGATTGCGGCTGCCAAAGAGTCCTTCGTAATGAAACAGAAAAAACAATCAAAAAACGTAAGAAAAAACGTAAGAAAAGAAGACCCTGGTATAAAGATGATTATGACAAATTGAAAAAAGATGTACAAAATTTAAACAAACTCTTCCACAAATACCCAAGAGATCCCCATATCAGAGGAAAATATTTTCTGTCAAAAAAGAAGTTAAAAAACTAGGTAAAAATCTAAAGCACAAATATAAACAAGATATTTTGGAAAAATTAGATGTAATGCAAAATAATAATCCTAAAGAATTTTGGAGTCTGCTTGACAAACTTAAAGAAAAACATGATGATTCCCAACCATCTGATGCTGTATCGCCTGAAAGATGGCAGAAACATTTTAGTAATCTTTTAAATGAAAACGTGTCCAATGAATTTAACAAAGAACACATAACTTTGTTAATGAGGTTGACAAGAATGTCAGAAATAAAAATCCTAATATTGATTACCCAGTGACAGAATCTGAAATTAGAAATTGTGTAAAAAAACTTAAATCAAACAAATCAGCTGGTTTGGACAGTATTTCTAATGAAATGATAAAAGCCTCTGCACCTTAAATGTTACCATACTTGATAAAATTATTTAACTGTATACTGGATAGTGGATGCTTTCCAGAAAGCTGGTCTCACAGTATGATAACACCATTACATAAAAATAATGATATTGATAATCCTAATAATTATAGAGGTATTGCTGTAACTAGTTGTCTTGGCAAACTGTTCATTTCTTTAATCATTAATAGACTAGAAAAGTACTGTGATCAGAAGAATATTATAGATGATGTGCAGGGAGGGTTCAGAAAGAATTGTAGAACTAGTGATAATTTATTTATACTAAACAGTCTTATTCACAAATTTAGATCTGAGAGAAAAACACTATATGTATGTTTTATTGACTTTACAAAAGCATTTGATACAGTATGGCATACAGGATTATGGTACAAGCTAATAAATCTAGGAATCAACGGAAATGTACTTTCATGCATACGATCAATGTATGAAAAAGGCAGAGCCCAAGTAAAGTTGGGTGGGGGTCTTACTAATAGTTTCCCTATAAGTAAAGGTGTTTTGCAAGGAAACAACTTAAGCCCTTTGTTATTTAATTTATTTATAAATGATTTACATCAAGATGTCTTCAATTTGAACGACAGTGTACCCCTTAATAATTCAAATATATCATGTCTGCTATATGCAGATGATTTGGTACTCCTGGGCTTTAATCCTATATCACTTCAAAATAACTTAGATCGACTAAAATGTTATTGTGATAAATGGTATTTAACTGTAAACCTTCAAAAATCTAATGTTGTAAGTTTTACAAAAACTGGGAAAAAATGTACCCAGCAATTTTTGTTTGGAGGGAAGTCAGTAGAAAATTCTTGTTCTTACAATTATTTAGGAATAAAACATGTATCGTCTGGATCATTTACAACTGCTAAGAAGGAACTAGCACTAAAAGCTCGTAAAGCATTATTCAAAGTCCAAAAGAGTATAAATTACCCCCATTGTAGTATTACTTTGATGCTAAAACTGTTTGATACCTTAGTTAAGCCAATTTTAACGTATAGTAGTGAGGTGTGGGGAGACTCAAATAATACCTTAATAGAAAACTCACATACTAAGTTTTGTAAATCTCTTCTTGGTCTTAGTAAAAACTCCTCAACTGGTGCTGCATTGGGTGAACTTGGAAGAATCCCGTTGCAATTGTATATAGAGCTCAGTATGATACAGTTTTGGCTAAGAATAGCAAACAGTAATTGCAGGAAACTTGTATTGGAAGCTTATCAATCAGAACTTCATCAAAATGTACCATCAAACTGGTTAACTTGTGTTAAAAATATATTGTGTCACCACGGATTTCAATACGTATGGTTAAATCCATCAAATTATGACTCTGACTTCATATTTGGCAGCATTTCAGAAGTAATGCAAAATCATTACATATCCAAATGGCATTTAGAAATAAATGAAAATAAAAAACTACAAAATTACAAACTTTTCAAAACAAACTTAAAAATTGAACAATATCTGTGTATCATAAAAAATCGTAAAAAGCGATCGGAAATTTGTAGATTTAGAGCAAGCTGTCACTCATTAAAAATTGAAACTGGTCGTCATAAAAGACCACCAATTCCTAGAAATCTCCGTTTATGTAATTCTTGTAAGACCATAGAAGATGAACAACATTTTCTGATATCGTGTAAAAAATTTGATAGTGACAGACAAACGATATTTTCACTAGTAAAAAAACCAACATTTAACCATTGGAATGAAAATGATAAATTTAGATTCTTAATGTCCACGGAAGATCCTGTAATATTAGAGTCGATTGGTGACTTAATTCAAAAGCATCTTTTTAACACAAGTTAACTTTTTCAAATTTTACTTCTTTGTGTTATTGTGATTATCTTATTAGAAGTAGCGTTATCCTCCATAAACTGTTTATTATGGAAAAGAAACATTCTTATTTGTGCAGTAATGCTTGTTTGTAATAATGTTTGGCAAACCCATAATACTCATGTGGTTGTACAATAAAATATGTTATGTTATGTTATGTTCCACTTTGTGTATGAAGTGCACTTGATCAAGACTTGGTCAATTTTAAAGTCTTGGTGTGAGTAAGAAGCCATTGACGAGCCTATATTGAAAATCTAAATGATTTACGGTGACAAAAACTCCGTGACAATTTAAGCTTTTAACTTCAAGATGTATCTCTATCCTAAGATGGTATGTGCCCTTAAAGTGTGTGGTTTAAGAAATGTAAGTTATCAAGCCAGACAAGACGAGATAATGTTATACTCCTTCACAAGATCTTTCATTACGATATTTTTGTACAATAAAATTTGTAATTTTACTACTAGAAATGTCATTTGATAAATATACATATTTCACGAAAGGATATGGAGTAAATGAACATGAGACCATAACACATATATAAACTCCAACTGCAATAATTTTAATGAGCTGTATGGCCATTTCGGAAATTAATTCCCCATCAGCAGCACTAGAACCCAAACAAAGGAAATCCATAATTCCAAAAATGTTTCAAATGCATAAAACCAAATGAAATCCGAATAATAAGTAATATCAAATGTAGCTAAGGACAAAACTACGACGGAGGGAGTTCATCCTAAGGTTTTAGAATTTACATAAATTTAGATAATAGTAATTGAACAAAGTGTACACATGAGATATTATCTCATGTACAAGTACACCATATCTAAGAAAAATAAAGAGCATACATCTCTACCACGGGGAATTGTTTTACCAACTCCACACTGCAATAAAAGACAAACTCCTGTATTAAATATTTCACGAAAGGATATGGAGTAAATGAACATGAGACCATAACACATATATAAACTCCAACTGCAATAATTTTAATGAGCTGTATGGCCATTTCGGAAATACATGAACATGACTCTAAATTGATATATTAATAATGGTTCTGTAAATTAACATTTATGTTGCAATATGAATGTCTAGACACTCCATAAAGATCTTACTTTATAATTTTGTATTTTGACATGTTTATTATTTATAACTTATGATTTTGTCTGAAACCAAAAATTATGTAATATAAGCTGCAAACTACTGGGAATAAAAAAGGATTCTTTTATAAAAATTTAATTAATCTTGTGGCGGTTATGTAGACGAATAAATTTTGTATGATGTAAAGTTACTCTTGTGTCAATTTTTGGTGTTTAAGTATTTTTTCATTCCACATTAGGTTTATTAGAACGGAATACGAGATTATAACCAACTATAATTCTTTTTTTTATTGTAAAAAGAAGACATATTACGGGAGAAAGTAAAAACTGTAATTCTTCATATTACATCATCTCCTGCTTACCGAGTTTATGTGTTTCACAGTTGATTCGTTACGCGAGAGCTAGCACAAATGAAAGACTTTCTCATTCAGTCATTAGAAGTAGTTATCTTTATCAAAGCTTCAAAAAATTCCGTCTCATACTAGATTTATCATTCAAAAGTTTTTCCCTTGCTTCAATATTTTAAGTCTCGGTCCGAACTCTAATCACCATTTCTTTTAAAATGCTTGTACCAAGTCAGGACTATCTCGGTCGACAAATTTTCCGTTGGTTTCGACCACTCGACCACTTTGGCTTTTGACAATTATGTTCCGTATTTTTGCTATTACCCCTATTAAACAAATTCCGAGGCCGTTGTAGACATCTTTCCATATATATGGGTATTATTAGTTGTTATTCAATGGTAAATTCAAAACGAAAAGTATGCTACGATGAAAAAAAGGTGCGCAGTATGCTTGATTTTTTATTGGCATTATATCTGTCACAACTGGAGGAACTATTTATCAACAGCAAGTTAGTATACCGATTGGCCAGAATTGTGCTCTTCTATACTCGCAGACTTGTTTATATTTTCCCAAGAGACCGACTTTATTTAGGTTCTCGTAAAAGGTAACAAAATATAGATGCTAGATTCTACAATCTCTATTATAGATAAATTGATGATGTTTTTTTCCATTAATAACGCATATTTTACTAAATATATCCAATCAATATATCCTAGAGAACTAGAAATGAAGGAAACGGTACTATTCTCTCTTTTGAGACAGGTCAGTTCCTTTTTTTAGCGGTGTGATAATTTTCTGTCTCACACCATCCTATGTGAGATAGCTTCGTGCAAATTACGACATCATTGACGTCTTGGTGAGTCGCTAAGTAATGGCGAATAGTAAAATTATTGTATAAGAGTTCTCGGTGAACACGGTGACTTTAAACGAATCAGTTTTGGCGATGCCTTGTGGCACTCTGTACTACGACCATCGGTCGCACATGGTTGTTCGGTTTGGTTTCCTTCTTCTGTTGCACACTTAGACATTTTGGAAAGATACAGTACAAAATGGGCAAATTGATTATGAATACTAAAATAAGTGTGCCAAAATCTGCTTTATTTTTGGAATTGGGATGGGAATCAATAAATGCTTTTATGAATAGACAGCGAGTTAACTATTTCGCCCGTTTACAAACTCTTTCAAATGATAGGACTTGTAAAATTATTTTCATCAAGCTTTTAGAACAAGGTGATTCTGAATATATTAATTTTTTTAGGGATTTATTTAACAGCGTAGGACTTGACCATTATCTAGAAATGTGGTCAACATTGACACTTTCAAAACTTTCTATGGGCGTATTGTAAGAAATGACGAGGTCGAAAAAGTTTTTTCGAAGACTAGTTTGTCAATGTACAAAAGCCTACGAGTATTTCCTGCCAAACAAGAATATTTGACGAGCGACTCCAATTTCGCTGCCTCGCGGTTAAAGCTTCTCGCAAGAACAAATTGCCTTAGTTTAAACTCTACCTTAAACAGAATGTCATTAGCAGACTCGGATAAATGCCAGTCATGTTCCCTAAACTGTGTCGAAGATTTACAGTACTTTCTTCTAGAATGTCCACGATATAACGAACAACGTGCGAAAATAATTTGCAATCCGGTTTTGAGGAATTGTCTTCCTTTTTAAAAATACAATTTTTAATAGGTGAATATGCATACTTTTATGGCAATGACTGGGGCAAAGCGAGTGATGTTTTAGAGAAAAAATACATTTTACAATATTTTAAACTAAGAAGTGACGATATGGAATGATTTCAGTATATCAAATTTTAATATGTTTTATTTTCTATTTTTTATTTTTAAAATGAGTTGTTTTGCGTATATGTCTATAAGAATGTTATTCAAATAATATTTTATGATGAGAATGTTATTTATCATTTTTATTACTGTTTGCGTTGTTATTAGTTAATGGGATTATCAAGCCCATAAATACGATTTCATTTGTGTTTTAAAATATGGATAACGTAATTCTGACTTGATACAGAGTTGATTTTATGTATTTAAACTAGAGACTCTTATTTTATCTTGTGTATATATTGTAATATTTGTATTTCTTATGACGCAACTGCTGTTACTCGGGGGCAACCGCCCCCGATGTAAAGGGGTATATATAAGGACAACATGTACCCCCTCCTCCAGTTACAAGACAAATAATTACTAGGCAACATATTCTGACGTCATTGACGTCGCCTAGGTAAGTCAGATGTCATGTGCCGTCTTGCGGTCAACAAACCCAGTTTTGTGGTTATAAATGTGAGAAAATAAATAAAACACCGTTGAAACTGCAAGATTTCGAAATCTCAAACACCCTCGGGTATGATTTTATTGGCTCTCTGTCTCGACAAGCCTTGTCAGAGAAATACTAAATTCTTACCCTTGGATGTCTGAGATTGCACGATCTTGCATTTTCACCTATGTTAGATTCAATTTATATATTCTCATATGACAACAGTCCTTTCCCATCACAGCTGAAGTTGTTCTTTTCCTCTGCTGAATTGTACCCAACTACCGTAATTGACATGTCAACATGGCGGTTGTCTTATAAGAACCAAGAGATACCTACACTACCGGTGTACCTGATCTCACCCATGTTTTTATTGGGTCTGTATTGTTCATCTTTGTATGTGTGTCTTCGTTTTTCTATTATGTGCCGATATCATGTTTTTGTATTTTGCTCTTTTCGATGTTGCAATCGTCCTTGAACTTTTCGTTTTTAGTATTTCCCTCATGCAAAGCTTTGTCCTTAGCTAGTTTTAGCTTTACATTTAGATCACATTGGTTATTTGTTCCCTATCAGTTTTTGAACATCTTTGGGTTTATGGACTTCCAAACGTTTAGATTTTATCTGTACTGACGAGACATAAGTTGTCGAAATGCGCATGTGCAGAAAATAAATTTACAGTAACTTCGGTAATTAGTTATTTTAGACTGACAGTTCGGTCCTCACATACTTTCATATAGATTCGTGCAAATCGGACAAATACTGAAATACGTCTTACCCAAACATAATAATGTGAATAAATTGTGAAATTCATGCGTTATAGAGTTATACACATGTAGTACTATTACCATTTCTATTCAATGTTTTAGAGTTGTACCCATGTAGAGGAAATATCGTTTCTTTATCTCTGAGTAAAGGAATGAAATTACGTATTTGTACCGGTATTTAGTTATTTGTTAGCACTCTTCGTGGATTGTTAGTCCATGAGGGTATTCACCAGCCCACAGTAGTCAGTATTTCGGTGTTTGACCGAAAGCCGATTTTATTTGGAAAGCCCTGCAAAGCCCAAATTTGAATGTATAATAGTATATCCATATGAGAATTTCTCTTAAGGATGGTCACTCCTCAGGTTTTTGAAATTATCTCTGACTTTCGGAATTCTCATATTTTACCCATCATGATGCATTAGAAAATTTTGCACATTGATCCCCACTTTTCTTTTCAAAATAGGTTTGTATACATCTTGAATAAACTTGTGACAAAATTTGATGAAATTCTTGATATATCTTCTTTGTATTTTAAAGGTCGATTGCCTTAATGAAAAACCAATGAAAAATCTAGAGGAGTTCGGTTTCCCGCCAAAGTTGCAGGCATTTGAATCTCAAAAACGGGCACACTGACCTATCAATATTTTTTGCTTAAAATGATGTTTGATCGATGTTTTAATAAATAATGATACTAATCTCAAAACCTTGATATTTTGAACTTGAGGAGTGACCATCCTTAAGAACGTCACTGTCAATCTTATTTCTGCTGATGGCCATTTTGACAACTTATGTCTCTTCGGTTCAGATCAATCCATTCATGTAAAATATGTTCAATGTTAGTTGACATCTCTCTATTTTATATTTTCTATATTATAATGTTTTTAGCCAAATGATTATTTTATATAACAATATGAAATATACAAAGCGACTAATCTCAACTTATATAATTAAACATACAATGTCTTGTCTCAAAATGGAACGTTTGTGAATATAGCTGATTCTAATATAAGACAAAAAAGTCAACAATTGCGTAAGAAGTTTTATCTACTGTTATTTTTGTCTTTTCCAATCAAAGGCAACGATCCGACGAAAATCAATCAATTTGACTACATCGATTTTGACTTTTTTCCTAGATTGACTCACAGTGTGACGGGTGCTGTTAACAGAGCAAACATGCTTACTTTCTAGAGCGAACTTGATGTCACTCTCAATAATGGGAGTTTGCACTGTGAGTGCCTTGGTTTTGAATTTTGTGTATTTTTTTTTATTTCTGAGCTTTCTATCTATCTAACTTCATGGTTTTCTGTGTGTTCGTTTTGGCCACGTTTTTGGACTTCGATTTTTTTAAATGCCGATCCCCTTTGTTTCTTTGGTATTCCACTGTCTTTCTCCCTCAGTGGTAAAATATGTCTCGGATTCTGTACATTCAAAGAATACTGCTTGTCGTTTGCACACCAGTTTCATGGTAGTTTAATCACGTAGCGTGCTTTGTGAAAAGGAATTCATAAAAGAATATGTTTACTCTGATTTCCCTTATTTATTTCGGTTAATGGACCTCCAAATGTTTTGATTTTGATCTGCACTGATGTGACATAAGTTGTCGAAATGCGCATATGCAGAAAATAAATTAACAGCATCTTCAGTATTTCGTTATTTATAATCTCTGGTCCGATGCCTCTCCTGGTGGACTTAGTTCCCGAGGGTATTCACAAACCCAGAAGTCAGTACATCGATGCTTACCCGAAAACCGATTGTATTGAAACTTGCAATATCTAAATTTTACAAAATTTTGTCTAAAACTAAGGAGTATGTCCCTCATGCATAGCTCTGTCCTTTGCTGAATTTTGGCTTTTCTATTTAGATCCTTTTGGTCACTAGTATTCTCTATCAGCTTAACGTGTTTTTCGGTTAATGGACTTCTAAATGTTTTGGTTTTGATCTGCACTGATGAGACATGAGCTGTCGAAATGTGCATATGCAGAAAATAAATTAGCAGCATCTTCGGTATTTTGTTATATATCTGAGTTGGGAATAATTATTTTCAATTGTATTGTTTGTTTAGCTTTTCTTTCATTTTGGATTGGTACTGATCAGATTCCATCTAGTGCCTTTGACGTTCGATATAGGAATAAATTAATCGTGTTTACCTGGTTTACCTGGTTCCGAGAAGCCTGGAATCTTGGCTATTCAGCCCCAATTTAATGTTTGGCTTTCTTCCGGCTCGTGAATATCTAGTGAATATTTTATCTCGAGATTTTTTTCCAATGATTAGTTGTCTTTTGAAAGCATTTACAGATTTTGATTCTACAACGTATGATGGTAGATTGTTCCATGCATCCACTTTTCTCTGAGAGAAGCTATATTTTGTAATGTTTAATCTGCAATTCTTTTTTAATATCTTGTATTTGTGACCTTTTGTATTGGATGGTCTTATAGGAAAAATGTATTCATTTTGAACATGGTCGATATTGTTTAAAATCTTATATGTTTTTACCATTAACAATGAAGGGATATGGAGTAAATGCAAAGGAGACAAAGTCTCTACAAATACATGGTAATAATAAGCAATGGAACAACGCTTTTATTGTTGTTCTTCATCTTGAAGTCACCATGAGGCCTTCATCAATGAGCTTTACTCATACCTCATAGCAAGTTCAAGACGGCCCCTAGCACCGGTTTGAGCGGAATTCATTATCGAGCAACGCTACATGCATGCTTTTTTACCTGATGATCCATGGATGCGGGATCGACAACAAACATAAACTTAACTGTCAAAGTGTTCTTACAACCACAGGGCACTCACCGAGCCAATTGTAAGAAAACTTGGCATGATAAAATCATGAGATGTGGGCACAATAAACAGGTGGTCAGAATAACAATTTTAGATTAAAAAAGGCCAAAATATGAAAGTGTGATAGCGTATCCATATGAGAGATTCTCTCAAGAACAAGTACACCATAAGTGAAATGTATATAGAGCATACATCTCTCTCACGGGGAATCTTTTTACGGACTCCATGTCTGCTCTTTATCTTCTGAATTGAAGTGGTGGAAGTCTGAGGTACTTTAGGCGTTCTGTGTTGCATAAGTGGCTTATATTTTTTACAAGTTTTTTTGGCATGCCTTTGAACATTTTCTATTTGTATTGCGACCATATATTACTTCCATATTCCAGGTGTAAACGAACAACTCTTGTATAGAGTCAAAACATATCTTTATAAATATAACTGAAACTTCGTTTTTTCATACCTAGCCGTTGGTTTGCCTTCGGTTCACTTTATTATCTATAATAACGCTTAGTTCCTTTTCTTTGGAAGAGAGTGCTATGGTTGTACCATCTAGTTGGTACTGGTTTGTATCACGACCAAAATGTACATGTTTACATTTTGACTTACTGAATTTTAGGAGCCATTTGTCTGACCATTTTGCCAAATTATCAGCATCACTTTGTAGACTACGTTGGTCTTTGTCATTATTTACTACTGTATATACCTTAGTATCACCAGCAAAAAGTTTTGCTATGTTGTGTACAATGTCGGGCAGGTCATTGATACAGATAGTAAATGATATCGGTCCTTGGAGAATACCACTGGTAACTTCTGTCCATTCTGAGCCTGTACCGTTAATAACTACTTTTCGTTGTCTATTTGTTAAGAAGTCTTCGATCCATCCATGAAGGTTTCCACATATACCATAGCTCTGTAACTTATTCAATAATCTTTGGTGTGGTACTGTATTGAACGCCTTCTGGAAACCCAGATAGATTGCATCTATAGAATTCCTGTTATCTAATTGCTCCGTCAAATCATCTAGAACCTCTATCAATTGTGTTATGCATGATCTACCCTTTCTAAAACAATGTGTGTGTATGTGAACAGTTTGTTTTAGTAGACAGTTCCTTATAAATGTCTACATACTTTTGCAAAATATTGATGTCAGATTTATTGGACGATAGTTCTCCACTGAATTTTTCGGACTTTTTTTTAATGCAATCGTGTTATATTTGCTTTTTTCAGCTATCTGGTAGTTTCTGTTTTTCCATAGAATTGATAAATATTTTTGTTACAGGAATTGAAAGCTCTTCAGCTGTTTCTTGTAATAGCTTTGCGTGCATTTGATCTGGTCCTGGAGATTTAGTAACCTTTTAATTTTTCTAGATGTGTATGTTAAAAATTACTGTTGATACTGTTTTATCAGTTCTCATGTTAAGTTGTGCATTTTCCTTGTCGTTTTCTATAACAAATACTCTATGGAAAAAGTTATTCATCATTTCTGCTTTTTATCTTACCATCCGAATAAAGGGTGCCATCTTTGGCAATAATACTTGGTATATTTTCCTTGGTGTTAGTTTTAGATTGGATGAACTTCCAAAAGACATTGCTACACCCTTCATTTTTATAGCAATGGATCATTAGTATTTCGTACCTGTCTTTCCTTACTACACTATTTGCTTCTCTTTTTGCTTCTTCATAATGAATTTTATGTTGTGGATTTCTACTACATTTAAATTTTTTCAAAATTTCCTTTTCTTTCTAAGTGCTCTTTTGCTTTCTTTCATCAGTTATCCAAGGTGTATCATATTTCTTTGGACAGCTTTGCTCACTGGTATATCTTCTTCGTGAGCTATTGAATAATGTATCGGCTAAACTGTTCCATAGATCATTGATAACATCTTGAGCCAACTTTAGATCCCAATCAACAGTTTTGACTTTTTTGGTTAATATTCGCATAGTTTCCTTAAAAGAAACTCAAGTTTTGTTCAAGATGCTTTTCCATCTTACTTCCAAAGTTAAAATTAAATTCTAGCATTTAATGATCACTTTTTCCTGAAGGTGCATTGTGATCTTTATTGTCTATCATGCCCTCTTCATTTGTTAACATAAGGTCAAGTAAACTTGTTTCATTTCCGCCTCCTTAACATACTGGATTAGGAATGTATCTAATCATTTAAAGACATCTGGTTGCCAAGTGTTTTGTTCCCACACTGGTGATGTTATTTATCAAATTGATTTCTGGGAAATTAAAATCTCCCATAAATAGTCGGGATTCGTAATTAATTTTAGCAATCTTAGTTGTAGATAGGATTATCATCTGTAATACTTGGACTTCTATGAATACAAGATATTAAAAGTTTATTTTTGTTTCTAAAATGTATTCCCAGTTGGACATGCTCTATACATGAACTATTTTTTACCACCTTATAAATGTCCAAGTCATTAAGCAACATCGTTTAGTAGCAATATCATTTGGTGAAACAAAGTATCTATACCCATCTATTTTCGATCCATTCCAATTCAGAAATATCACTATTGCTTACATTTTTTTGGAAATATTTCTGTGAGGGCAATGACATCATATTTTAAATCTAAAATTAAGCTGATCAATTCATCTTTTTTGTTCATAAAACTATTTACATTTGTGTATAAAAATTTGACTTGCTCATTATGTACAGTGCTCCCTAAAATATTAAAACTATTTACTTTAATATTTCCAAGGTGTTGGCTACCAGATTGGCTTGTGTCAACACTTTTACTACCAATTACAGTTTGGACTCCAATATCTGTTAATGACATGTTCGTCATGAATAATTGGTCATTCATCGCACCTTGTTGTCAACCAAATAATGGTGAAAGTATTTGCTGCGACTGCTCCGTAGAATGATTTCTTGTTCATAATTTTCATGCTGTGATGTATTTGTATTCATGTTTTGTTCCTGTAATTCTTCTTGGTTTTTAGCTTACATTTTTAAAAATTTTCTTCTTTGCTTATTTTCTTGTGAAATTCGTAGTAAACGGTGCACATGTTTTCAACTATTAAGAAAAATGATACGAACAAAGCGAAATTCTTTTATGTCGCTTTGAGAGAATTCATTTTCCAAAGCAATCTACTACAGCCTTAAACCGAATCCTCTCAGATATATTTATGACAGTAGATGTTCAAAGAAATATTGTAGTAATGTAAAAATTTACGTACTCGTTGCACATGTTTTTGATTTCTGTTTGGTGATTCAGTATTGTGTTTTGTATTTTTAATGGCAAGGCAGAAAATATACTAGACAAAATTATCGGCCAGATGACGAACAAATTCTACTTTCATCTTTATGGTTACAAAAAGCTAAGCATTTTAATTTTGTCTCTTTCCTACAGATAACGGAACCGAAAGAAAGTGGCACAATAAAACTACGAAGGACAATTTCAAATATAAATCTATATGAGAACTGTCAATCTCTAGATCGAATTCAGTTACTACGACAGGATATTTGCAAAACACTGCTGCAAGTTATTTTCTTCCAAAGCCCCTGATTGGGTCAAACCGCCTGTCACTAAAAACCGCCTGTCACTAAAGAGTTTCAGCGATCGAGTTCAATTGTGAGGAGAAAATGGTTCTGGATATAAATGCATGCCTCTTGTAATTCTAACGTTATTTTCAGTTTATCTAATCATACAGACCAAAATTAATTGCATGGTTGAAGTTGTGAGTTGAGAGCAAGAGATGATACGATATAAAATTAGAAGTATATGCAATGATGTCGTAAGTTATATTGCTCATAAATGCCAGTGCTTCGGTCTTGCTTGATTTATGCACCTAAAGATGTGTAAGTTGTGCATTTCGATGGTATGTATCAACTTTGATTGTTTTAGCGAACTAGAAAATTCGGAAGGAAAACCTGGCAATGATGGAAGAATCATATTGCTTAGAACTTTTAGAAATATATTTCACAGGAATTTTTTACATATGTGTCGATTTTGGAGGACATGTTTCCAACATATAATCGGGATAACAGTGGAGACTAATTGTGCGCCACTTCTGACAGATTTGTACAACGTATTACGAAAGGTCTATACAAGGGTTAGTTTAGTAGAAAGAGAAATTCTTTTAATTCTTTAAACTCCATTACACAGAGTTGAACAATCCTTGATTAAAAGATTATTTTCATCTCGTTTACCAAAGTGAAATTAACATTAAAGTTAAGCCAGCATCATCGTTTTACTTGAACCTGTGCTTGATATCATAAGCTCGGGACAGCTTAAAATCCAAGCTTTATGACTATGTGCAAATCACTGTTACTATTGTTACTCAGAAAATTTTATTTTCATCTCGATTTGTCAATATCCAAATGAAGATGGGCATTTTTCAATAGAACTCGAGTTATTATTGGATTGACACATATAGGATTTGACATTACATTGGACATATTACTTACAGTGTGACGTGTCCGGTTTGTAGGGTTCATACTGTTAGTGTTTTATTTTTTGTGAGGTTTGTATTATTGTATGTTCGTTTTGTTTGCGGTCGTAATATTGCGATGAATTTTGAATTTATGATTTTTGGTTGTTGTTTCGGTATTTATTTATTTATTTATTTATTTTGTCATTTTTAAAAGCCTTAAATAACGAATAAGAAGGGAAGATGTACAGTATCTGGCCAAAAGCGTTGGCACACAACGTCAATCGCGGACGTCAGATAAAAAAAATCGGCAGAGAAAAATGCGTTGTAAAAATCGCATGTCTTGTTTTGTTATGAAATGTTTTATCCAGGAATAAAATATCACATCCCTTTTTCTCTCTGGCACCGGTTCAGTATTTATTATTCCCCTTTCGTTTACATTTATCGTCTGCAAAAATAATGGCACCCAATCGTAAAGAATTGTCAAGTGACCAAAAAAAAATCATCGTAGATTTGTCATGGAAGGATTATTCTGGTAGTAAAATTGCAACAATGCTTAACTTAAAGGCAAGAACTGTTCAGAATTTTTTTGAAGCGGTTTAAAGACAGAGAAAGCATTGAACACGTCAACCGAACAGGCCGACCGAAAAAATCGTCTGACAGATTGCAGATGACCCTGTTGCGCTTTGTGAAGGAAAACAGAAGGGCTACTTTATCGGATATAACAACTAAAGTTCACAATACTGGACTTATTAATATGTCATCTCGGACCGTAAGAAGGATTTTGTTTGAATATGGCTTTAAAAGGAGAACCGTGACGAAAAAAATTACCATCGGTCCATGAAATCGTGAAAAGCGACTTCGCTATAGCAGGACAAAACTTCATTGGAATGTTGCGGATTGGGCAAAAATTATTTTTTTCCGACGAGACAAAAATTAGATAGGAAAGGACAATAAAGTATATGTTTGGAGGAGGTCTGATGAGCAGTTTCACACCGACTGCTTGGGAGTTGTTCCTAACACTGACCGGACTGTGAAATGCTCCGCTATGTTTTTGGGCTGTATTTCGTATCATGGAGTTGGAACATTGCCTCAAGTTGATATTAATATAAATATTAATTCTGTGAAATATTTTAATATTTTAGATGAGAATTTGTGGCCAGTCGTAGTCAGACATTTTCCCAAATCACTTTGGGTATTGCAGGAAGACAATGCGCCTTGTCATGTTTTGGGACGGACCTCTGAATGGTAAACAATCAAATTCCAACTTTACCGCTGCCATCTCAAAGCCCTGACCTCAACATACATGTAAATGTGTGGAAAGTAATAAAATGTCGTCTGTGCCTGCGTTTGAATGAGATTTTAAACAGATAAGATTTGATCCGTGTTGTGTACTATATCTGGATGGGATTTCAAGTTCATTATATTCGGAGTTTATACAATAGTTTACCAAAAAGAATTCGGACTGAGATCAGGTCAAGAGGTCAGATAACAAAATACTAGCTGGTTTATGTAAGTTTTTATTATTTATTCATTAAAAACGTTGTTTTTCCTACATTGAATTTTTTTTTCGCGACGTCGCCATTGTGCACCAACACTCTTGGCCAGGTACTGTACATGTATCTTAGATGTCAGGTAGGGCATGGTGCTTGTGTTAAAGAGTAAAATGAACGTATATAAGTAAGTAATGTATTCTTGAAATGTTTTTGTGAAAAGGTACTAAAATATGTGTGTAGTGTTCAATATAGCTGAAAAGGTGATATTGTGTATGAGGGCTTAGAATCAGTGTTTGAAAGATTATAATGATTGTCTGTGTGTGGGTATGTGTGTAAGAGAAAGGTTCTGTAAATGTATATGTGAAAGGGTATTTGTGCATTAAAGTGAATGTATGACAAAGTGTGTTCTATGTCTTTTCACAAGGGTCTATACGAACTACTGAGAAAATCCAACAATACCATAAGACAACACAGCATACCCTACAATCAGAACGCTCCTCAGTGAAAATATTTCACGAAAGGATATGAAGTAAATGAACATGAGACCATAACACATATGTTAACTCCAATCGTAACAAATTTAATGAGCTGTATGGCCATTTCGGAAATTTATTCTTCATCAGCAGCACCAGAACCCAAACATAGGCAATCCATAATTTCAAAAATTGTTTAAAATGCACAAAACCAAATGAAATCCAAATAGTCAGTAATATCAAATATAGGTAAGTACAAAAACTTCGATGGAGGGAATTAAACCTTATGTTTTAGAATTTACATGAATTTAGATAACAGTAATTGAACAAAGTGTACACATGAGATATTATCTCGTGTACAAGTACCCCATATCTAAGAAAAATAAAGAGCATCCATCTCTAACACGGGGAATTGTTTTACCAACTCCACACTGCATTTAAAGACAAACTCCTGTATTAAATATTTTACGAAAGGATATGGAGTAAATAAACATGAGACCATAACACATATGTTAACTCCAACCGTAACAATTTTAATTAGCTGTATGGCCATTTCGGAAATTTATTCCTCATCAGCAGCACTAGAACCCAAACATAGAAAATCAATAATTTCAAAAAATGTTTAAAATGCATAAAACCAAATGAAATCCGAATAGTCAGTAATATCAAATATATCCAAGTACGAAATGACAAAATACCGCAGTAAATGTTAATTTAAATTCAGCATATAGGGTATATGAACTAAATGAAACTGTGGCGAAAATGACCTTCGGGTAGCTATAAGATATCGGAAACCAGTTCTAAATTTTGTGTACCCTACATTCAGATTCACAGCGAAGACCAAGGAAGCTATTTGATTGGTTTATATTGTTGAAATAATCTCCAGACGAATGAATTGTTCAAGTTTCTGAAGTAAAGAAACATTTTGATGAAGAGTTTTTACATTGCAGGGAAAGAAACATGTATTTGTATATAGATAGTTATAAGTATTAAACATTATATTGCTCTTTCTTTTGGGGAACCGAAAATAACCTGTCATCCCTGGAAAAGTAATATTAAAGTTTTGATATCCTGTCAACCCTGTATTACGCGATAATTGACTCGTCCTAGAGTATATAAGGAGACCGAATCCAGGTATAGTTGTCAGTGTGTTGACCATCGTGAATGTTTAACATCAGATCTGTGTATATAAGGATTAGTCTTTGGAAATGGTGATTCCATGTGATAGTAAAATATTTATTATATATTTTCGTAATTCCGGAATACATTCATATCAAAGGATAAGGCAAATTGACTTGTTAAATGTGCAAATGGCAACCACTGACCATTGCCTTGTCATATTGTAAAGTGAATGTCTAATGTTATTGTGAAGTGCGCTTTTGGAAACAGTAATTAAAATTGGTTCTTTGACATCTTGTGTTCTGTTTGAGAAGTGATATTCTGAATTCTCGACAGTGCACATTGCTTGTAGCAAATTGACAGTGCAATTTAATTTAGTTTGTATACATTCAAAGGATACTGTATATGGTATATAATGTTTTGCAGTTTTTACAATACTGACCATTTAAATAACCTTATGTTTCATTGTGTTCAAATGAGTGTCAACTTGCTAGGTAATGGGAATTTGAACTGTGGATTTCGACCTGGCAATTTGATAGGTTTTTCGTTGTGCCAATTGACAGTGCAATTTGCTAGCTTAATATTCCGATGTGCCATATGACAGTTGGATAAGTTTTATTGATCATTTGGATAATTTTCTTAACGAAGACAAAAGAGATTGTGGTTAATATTTGTATATAGAAGTGTTTGTGATTTTATTGATTCAAGTATACTATGCATATTTAAATTTCTTTGTAAATAGTTCAAAGTGCATTGTGTTAATTTGACATAACCCTAGAGTTGAATTCTTTGTGGCAAATTGCTTGTGTATTCTAGAAACGGGAATCCGTAGTTATTCTGCGAACGAACCTCTTTTGACCGCTCTAGGTTCGTTACACGTTACAAAACATTGAAATTACATGATTCATACATAGAAAAGTCATGATTATCCCCCACCCCGGAGCACATGATGACACTCGTGTTTTTGAGGGTTTCACACTGTGGCGATTATATTATGTTCTGTTTTCGTTTACGTTCTTTTTCTGTATTTAATCCTTATAGTGCAATGTATTGTAGACGTATGATTCTGGTTTTTTTCTTCGATATTCATTATACACAGTTCATTGTAATCTTCCTCCAATTTAAACTTTTCTGACGGTTGCCTGAATTTGTGTTTTTGCTAAATTAATCATGATCAACTGGGCAATATCACATGTTATGGAGCAGGTAAGTTTCTATACTTCATACACAGAAATAAAAGTACAAATATAATATTTTTTATTATACCTCAGTATGTATTTTCCATATACTAGTAAATTAATTATTTGATAAATTTACTATATTTCACATTTGTCACAAACAGACTATTTGCCGGTCAATAGTTTCAAGGACTATTGATCGGTGGTGATCTAATTACTGGACATAAAATATGACGGTGAACTATTTACTGACGATGAACTATGTACCGATGACGTCACATTGATACCTTTGATGTTTGATTTCGGTACAATAAAACACTTATTTACTGGTTATTCGAACAGTTTCCCTCGACACCAACTATTTCCCTCCGCTTCACGTCGGGAAATAGTTGTGTCTCAGGAAACCATAAACTTGCTATTGATCTCATAGCCAGTAAATAGGTGTATAGAATTAACTGAGTAATTAATACTTCGATGCAGGCCCAAAAATGTAAAACCGTTGGAAAATGACAAAATTTGAATTTTTGCAAATTTCGTTTAAAACTAAGGCATATCTCACTTTTCAATACTCTATGCGTATCTGATTTTGGCTTTCCACTGTGATCCCATTAACCATTTCATCTCTTAGCTTTTATAAATCTGTTTGTTTATTGTTTTCTGAATGTTTTGATTTAATTTGCACTGAAGAGACCTTAATTCTAAAATGCAATATTAAGATTTAGGTCGACAGAAAGCCAGCTAAATCGTTCGATTAATTCTGTCCGAATATTTTCATAAAGAATATATGATGTACATGTTCGTATCTAGCACAACATTGACAAGACGGAACAGCCACGATGTGCTTGCCCTAAAAAGATAATATTTTTTGACAAAGGATGCCTATCATGTAAGCTGTTATTATACTGAACTTCCTTTATATTCTTCGGAACTAATGTAATACCATTAATGTTTCCGGCTGTCACGAGTTCCTATCGTTGTTTGCGTTTGTCTTTTTTTTTGTTTCTTGTGCAGTTCCTTGGTACTTCGTGGCATGTGACTATGTTTTTTTGGCAATTATAGGTGTTTCCTGTTATCTTTTTATTCTATTTTTATTGATCCTTTATATCAAGAAATACTGTCAGAGTTACGTTTTTAATATCGAACTAATCCAAAGGGATAAAAAAATCTTTCGTTAGGGCAATGCAGTTATTGGAACAATGATCTCACTTTCATTTCCCGTGATAAAGAGTAGTTACAAAAACGAATAAAAACATATATGAATAAAATAATATAAAAAATACATGTGCGCTAAAGATAGTTGGACACAAAAATCAACTAAGTAACTGACTTCCATTGAACTACGCTTCTTCAATGGCTTTACGGTGTTTGAAAACCATTTTATTGCATGAGCTATTAGCCCCATGTCCCAAATAAGAAATTTATAAATTTTTACAATACTAATCTAAGGAAAGACAATGCCGAATAATTATCCCTATATTTCGAACTGAACTGGAAACCTGCAATACAATACATGTATTTTCTATCATTCCCATAAGGGACTATTTCATATCATGTAACATTATTTGTAGTTTCTATCCATATAACCAATATAACGTGTATTAAATATCAAATATATAAAATCTCCAGGCATAGTTAATATTGATTTCAAGGGAATGTATCATGTACATGCACATTATAACATACAATGATTACATAATTCGTAATGTACTGGTTTACTATTGTCAAGAAAACATGGATATTTCTAATACGACTGTGTTTTACCTTCGGACGAGGCACTTTGGGCTGTCCGGTAGTTTAGCGGCGAGCACTCTTCGACTAATCTTTCTGAATTACGTTTAGTCCCATTGTTTTCTTTTTCAAGATAAAGGACTTATAGGTGTTGGGGTTAAAAATCTACCTATATTGGGTTTATTTGCATGTTATTTTACTAAAGAAACGGATCTGATAACAGGGGAAGTTTTGTACCCATATACACCACTTCAACCCTACTGTTCGCTTTTGCTAGTGCCGGTTCCAAGTCCTGCTATCCCCAACCCCAATCGCTATTAACGTTCGTCTGTGTCTCTCATGTGTTTTCCCTTGCAGCCCCCTATGATTGTGATTTTTGGCCATTGTAGGTATTTACTGTTGTCCTTTGTTGTAAATGTACTTCAAAAATTACATCTTGTGTTTTGAAAATTCTTTTGATTTTTTATATCCTGAAATAAATGCATTAGGGGCAATGTATCTTCAAAAATCATCTAAAACAATGTAACAACACCAACATCCTTGACTTACTGGATCTAAAAAGATACACACTTCTTAAGAAAAATGAAATAAAGCAGTAGACTTGAGTGAACAGTACACGCATTTGAAGTTGACATTTCAAAACCTCTCCATCTCTTTATCAAACAAAAAAAGTAAATATTTAAACAAAGTATTGAGAGCTATATTTTGCACATTGTTGGTTACAGATGTAACACGAGAAGGAAAATAAAACTTTTTCAGTATCTGTATATCGAAACTACAAACAATATTTTGCTCATAAATAAATTTATGACTTTTAAAAGTTAGATTTGAACGGCTATTGAACTTCACTTCAGATATATCAGGAAGGGAACAAGTTAATTATTTCAATAAAACTAGTAGTGAAACGTGTCACCCTAGGACACTTTTCCTTCCATAAAGCTTATGTTAAAATCCCTAAATTATCCCCGATTATGCAAATGAGCTAATAAACCACGCCCATGTTCCTTATATTGTCATCTATGAACCTTACTTCCAAGCGTCAGGAATGTAGAGCACCGTAAACGTAGTGAAGCGGTGTGAGATTGGTGGGACGCTTGGGGTGGGGCAAACTATGTTCACTATTCTAACCCATGTTTTTTTTCTATTGTTTATCTTGTTTTATGACTCGTTGTTTATTTTCCTATCTCAATTATAGCAATCTCCTTTTGTTTTGTGCTCTCTGGGATCTATGTTTTGTCTTGTCCTAATATTACCCAAAGTATTGTGTCTTTTCATTGTTATCCATTTTTTATTGTTTTATCCTGTTCTATGTAACATTGATTTTTTGGTGCATTTCCTTCATTGTTTCCTGTATCTATGTTTTTTTGTCTTTAAATAAGGCAATAAATCACAAACTAAATTACAGATATATACATATTTATTTCCCCCGTCATGAAGCAGTAATGAGTTAGGGAATGGGGACTGGGAGGTTCCAAAAAAATAATAGAAAATTTTTTAAAAATATTCCAAAATGTGTATCTCTAGTCTTTTCTTTCCTCCTCCTCTTCCTTTAAGGCCCAAATCCCCCATCCTCTCAAGTTCCCGCAATGTGCACGCGAGCAGAACGAGCGGCGAAATAAGCACGCGAGCAATGAAAACGAGCAGCGTGAGCAGCGAAATGAGTACGTAGGTATACCCTTAAACAGTAAATTTATAGCTTTTCACAACACACAGCGGCTGCAGCAGCAGCAGCAATATTCCAGAGATGAGCACGCGAGCAGTAAAACGAGCACACGAGCAGCGAAATTGTCAGGTGAATATACCCTTAAACAGCGAAATTACCTCCACACAGCAGCAGCAATTGTCCTGAGATAAGCACACACGCGAGCAGCGAAATGAGCACGCGAGCATACTCTTAAATAGCGAATATGTAGTTTTTCCCACCACCACAGCGGCTGCAGCAGCAGCAGAAGCAATATTCCCGAGATGAGCGCTCGAGCAGTGAAACGAGCACACGAGCAGCGAAATGAGCACACGAGCAGAGAAACGAGCACGCGAGCAGCGACATTCCTAATCTGACCGTATTTAAAGTTTTCTTCTGTAAAATATCGTCATTCGTACTTCGAATCCAGAGAGAGGAAGACGTCGATAATGTATCACTTCGACCGTTGTGAATACACGACCAATTGTCACTTCAATCTACTTCGCCACAAGAGTCAGAAACATCACATTGAAGATACTTTGCCAACTGAATCGGAGACAGAGTCCAACGTATCAGAAGAAAGCAATAACTCTGACGAATCAGCATATAGCAAAGAAGAAAATAACGACTCTGATACGTCAGAAGAGTCCACGGACGAAAGCACTGACGATGAAGATGACCAAGAGTCTCCATGGAAGCTAATCGTGAATCAAGCATTTGACAAACTCGAACCAGAATACACCAAGAAAGTAGAACAGTTGATGAAAGGACACGACTCGTTTAGCCGCATATGAAGACCATATGAGAAAACAAAACGTGAAAAAGGTGTTCTTGATGCAGGATTTCAACAGAGACCCAATTCACAAGAGATCAGAGATACAGCCAAACGTTTAAGAGATGAAGAAGACTATGACACCAGGGATACCAGAATTTACCAAATGACCCCCTGTCAAAATTTTGGACCCACTGTTACACTCCTACCAAAAGGGCATTTTAAACTTTTATGTTTAATTAAATATATATTCAATGGTATAAACTGACAATTACATTTATTTACACCAACAAATTATTAATTGTTTTTCACGGGATCATCTCATTTCAAAACTAGCTTGGAGCACTTGCTGTTAATCCATCTTTTATATTTGCATATCCTTTGTTTCCCATTCAAAGACCCCGTTTTGTGAAGCAGCTATTACGACTTGTCTAAAAATTGCAGTAACTTGTATTCTGTGGATGGTCATTTCGACAACTGGTGTCTATTCATTGCAGATACTATCAACCATTACAGTCCTGATTATCCCCGCACTTTTCTGAAGAAAATGCGTGGATATTGTTTTGGTCCCGTCCGTCGGTCCGTCTGTCTGTCTGTCTGTCCGTCTGTCCGTTAGATGGACCTTGTCCGTGGAATTCCTCGCTCATTTTTGAATTTAATGTTTTGATTTTGTTATAGAATTGTTGCATATATGCTGCAGATACGCAATAAGCTTTCGGATTTATAAATTAGTCTTGATGCAAACAAGAGGCCTAAAGATGTCGATTTTGACACATGTGAGCTTTTCAGTGGAACTCCTACATTTTTGGATTTATGGATTTAATTTTGTTATAGAATTGTTGCAAATAGTCTGCAGATGTGCAATGAAGTTTCGGAATTTTGATTCCGGTTCCCACAAATTCTACCTGGTAACCGTATATCCTTGTATTCTTTCATAGTAAAAATAGTGACTATCAATAATTTTTTTTTAAAATGTTGTGGAAATTACCCCAAAGGTCTATAACAACTGTTTTCTGTGTCAAACAGGTGAGTGCGGGGATGGCCATCTTTTCTGATGGCACCACTTTTAGTTTCTATTGTCTAAAACATGCTATTCCCATATCACAGTAAATTTTAACAAGAAGAATAAGGCGTTTTGGTTATCAAATCAAGGAGGAATGTATTTTTGTAGAAACTTTATATGTAAGCAGTCTGGCAACCCGTAATGTAACTAAAGATGTGAATAAAAACAAAATGAGGATTAACATTTTGTGGCATATGTCTAAGCATAAACTGTCTGAATAGAATTAATTTGTGAATAAATAAAAAAATATATATGAAAAAGAAAGGAAAGTGGGTAAATGTCAAGACGACATTTATATGTTAATTTATTTTCTGAATGCGCATTTCGACAACTTATGTCTCATTAGTGCAGATCAAACCAAAACATATGGAATACGTGTAAAAGCTGATAGAGAACAAAAAACCAAAATGATTTAAATGGAAAAGCAAAAATTCAGCTAAGGACAGTGCTATATATGAGGGAGATACTCTTTAGTTTAAAAACAAAATTTTGTAAAATTTAGATATTTCTACTTTCAATAAAATAGATTTTTTGGGTCAGCAACGGTGTAAATAACAAAGTTCCGAAGTTACTGTTAATTTTTTTTCTGCATATGCGCATTTCGACAACTTATGTATCATCAGTGCAGATCCAATCAAACCTTGTAAAGGCTGATAGAGAACAAATAACAAAAAGTATCTAAATAGAAAAGCCAAATTCAGTTAAAGACAGAGCTGTGCATGAGGGAAATACTCCTTAGTTTACCCATTTATATATTTTATTTTATTTTCAATGTCCAAAATGTCCTATACTATTTTCATCCTAATTTCCTAACCTTCAACACTTTAATGATGGCTATTCTAATTTGCAGAAGTTGAATTCGCTTCTGAATTATCCCTTCAAAAATAATGAATTTGATATCAAAAATTATTTTATGACCCAAGTATGATTCCGTACAAAGTGACTAAGCATGCTTAACAATATTTCTTTTCCAAATTTTCATGTACTATAGCATTGGAAGTTTTGTGACACTGTTGCTTTGCCGGTGCCCGTATCTGTAGTTCCAGGCAGCCAAACGTGGCGGATGATGATTCTAACATTTTCTATAAATGCTTTTATTTCAAACAGAGTCAAAAGATAATTTGCAATACCCGTCAGTATTATTAGTAACGACTGCATCAATTGAAACAATCATTCTGACATGTTTATAAAATCAACAAT
>MJUU01040441.1:0-29836 GCA_002080025.1 Modiolus philippinarum
AGGGGGTCAGAAGGTACTTTTTTAAAGGACCCACAATGCATAAAATTTTAATTTGTTTGTCTCATTGCTTCTTCAGTGCAAGTCTCCAATATACCCCACAACCCATCAAATTTTAATTAAAGTGACTTCAGACCCCCCCCCCCACACACACACACACAATTATTTCTGGAACAGCCCTCAGCCACTTCCTCCTAAATGGCCCAAAGGATTTTGATGAAAAGTTACACAATCGTAGTATACAACCTGAGGATATGCATAAATCTCTACAAAATCTACAAAACAAAGTCTCTATAAATCCATGGTAAAACGAAGCAACGGAACATTGCTTTTATTGTTGTTCTTCATCTTGAAGTCACCATGAAGCCTTCGATAATGAGCTATGCTCATACCTCAAAGCAAGTTCAAGACTCCTTTAATTCATTTATTTAAAAGTCTTCTACAATTTGGTAAAATTTCATTGATTGCATCGTTTTATACATGTACTAAAAATAGTAAAACATCAGAATACACAAATTTTAATTCTGCAGATGGCAATTTCAAGAAATTATGTCTCTTCAGTGCAAAATAAATCAAATGACATAAGGCCTGATAGATAACAAATAACTAAAAGGGCCAGAAAGCAAATGAATAAATCAGCAAAGAACAGAGCTGGCATGAGAGGAAAAAGATATATAATTTTTAAATATATAAAGACACCAGTGTTTATAAAACAATAATCTATTAATCTATCAAATAATCAGATGAGTGGATTGAACATTGTTACACCTCATTAAAGAACCATTATGTTTAATGGTTACTTTTTGAAGGGAAGAACACTTGATTATCTCCCCTTTCAAAGAAATAAATTCAAAGTTTAAAAATATTGTGATACATCAATTGAGGGTATTGTTTTTTATATTGGAGTGTCATATGTAATTTTAAAATGTATGTTTGAAACCTGTGTTTATTATGTAAATCTTAAGTTGTGTAATTGTTGATAATTCATGTCTGGCAAAAGAACATTGTTGTATGAAAATTTGGAATACAGAATTATTTACAAAGATATAAATCTAAATCTTTGTTGTTTTTGAATTTTTTTTATGAACTTTGGAAAATGAAAAAGAACAATACAAAAAGTTGATTTATTTTTTTTAAATTTAAGAAAAATCATATCTTATTTTGATGTTGAAAGTCTAAAGTTAGAAAATTAAAATTAATTTTTTCTTAAAAAAAAGAATAAAGAAGTCTTTCCATCTTTGAGGATCAAATTTCAAGTTATAATTTATAAATTTACAAAATAGTGGAAGCTATTAATTAATATAATTTCTCTAATGATATGTCAAGTTTAAACCGGTTATGACCCGTTGGATAACTTTTCTTTATTTAACGTATGTTGAATAAAGCCCCGTGCTATTTCCCGCCAAATCTATTCGGGATACAGTTCTCGGTATTTATCATTGATCATTAGAGAAAAAGATTACACCACTTTATCCCGATTATTACCATATTTTATCCACTCTCGATAGTTAAATTTAAAAATTTTAAAATGCTCGGCAAGCCTCGCAATTAAAATTGTTAAATTTAACTATCTCTAGTGGATAAAATATGGTAATGAATGGGATCTTGTGGTGTAATCTATATTTAACCATATGTGTTATTAGAATCTATGCTTGCATTGTATTAGTTTTACCAATTTAGGCCATTGTTTTTTTATTTTTAGTTTTACGACTGCCACTGACCCTAAATTTTGTCAAATTGGAAAAAAAATTAAATTGAAAATTGCTCAATTCCCTCCGACCCTGTTTTTTTTATGCAAAAAATAATATGCATAATTGATTTAAAGACCTTACATGTATTTTGTGCTCTAAATCACATTTCCAACATTATTATAACTGAAGAGACCATCTGCAAAAACATCAATAATTACAATCTTGAATAACTTTGATATTTGAAAAAATTATTTTTTCCGTCTTCATACCAATGATCATTGTCTGAAATTTTCATAAAACTAAAAATATAAAATCTGTGGCCTTAACTATATATTTTGAAATGTACATGTATACATTTGTTTATTATGGATATGACCAGTAAAACCAAGAGCAAAGGATGATTCACATATAAAAATTTTCTGGTTTTTAACTCATTTGGGCCAATTATTTGCATGAATCAACTTTTTTCTTGACTTCTCTTCCTTTGCAAGATTGAGCCATTTAAGAACCTTTTAATCTGAATTATCACCTGGATATGTATATTCTTGGAAAATTATGGCAGAAAAGAATCCTTACAATACAAACTTTAAAATTAAATAAGATTCAACTGCTATTATTTTGAATATGTAACAAAATTAACACAATATAGGAACTATTTCGTCTCATATGAGGACTAAATTCACGTATGTGCCTGACTAATATTATTTATGGATTATATGTTCTATTGTGCTGTACCTAATTAATATAATTAGAGAGAAAGGTGAGTGTGTGTGTATGTATGGGTGGATGAATGTGTCTGTGTGTGAAAGTATACATTATTTTGTTATGCCCGAAAGGGCCATGTGATTATGCCAATGAAGAATTTGATTTGATTTGATTTGATTTATACCTTAAGATGTAAATGTAGACACAGCATTCATTCAAGAAACAAAAAATTTATAACAAGTTGTTAATTTTACTTTTATAATAGTCAAATAAACCAAAATTGTCAAGACATATTGCCTGTTTGGATTAGGATTGACAGTAGTGCTTCTGGAGTTTTTTCCACAATCCTGACTGATGTGAATTCTGAAGTTGGGGTGAAACAGCATTCAACCAGTTATAATATCAACTTAAATCTTGCATTAATGTAATGGAAACATAAATAAATAAATAAATAATTATTGCTTTTAGATTTGACAACCTTTGGATAATAATAATTTCGTAATCATTATTTTGGGGGGTTCCAAAATTGATATTTTTTTTAAATTGTAAAAATCTTAAATTTTAATTTAAAATCTTAATTTTTATCTTAAATTTTAAGATATAATCATCAGATTTTTGAAGCATAAAAAAATTTGATAACATAGAATTACTGGTCATTTCCATTAGGCAGACTTGCCTGCCCTTACGATTTTGGCGTAAGGCTTACTATTTTCAATGCCATCTTACACCTTTACGATGGTTTACCATTTCCTTACGATTTGTTCAATTTGCAGTATTTCCAGAATTTTTTCAGCTCCAGCCAGTTATTTCATTGCGGTTCCGTGTATTATAGTTCAATTCGGCATTTCCGGTTATAAAAAGAATGTAAAAAACGATCTTTTAGACAAGAATTCTAGGCTTCCATCTACGAAAAAATGTATTCTTGGTGGGAGCATTATGTAACTTCATAATGTGCCCTATCATTTAAATGTAAATGTTCCGTTTTAAAACACGTTTTTTGCGTTAAAAAGTGCCTTACTATTTTCGATCTCAGATTATGATTTTTGATCAAGATACTTACTATTTTTTACCTAGAGGGGTGGGCAAGTCTGATGAGGGTATATATATGTTGTATCTGGTTCTGCTTGTACACTGTATAAATCTGTATGTTGAATGTTTTGTACATTACTGTAGGAGAAGAGAAGAAGTCAATCTAAAGACAGACATAAAAGGGTAGGTACTACAATCAATACACAGAATGAATAGAGGAACAATTTGATCCAGTGAAGAAGTGAAAAAAAAAAAAGCAAAGCTTCACTTTGAAAAAAGGGCAAAATTATTTTCATGCCCACAAATCTTTAAATCAGGGATAGATTGTTTTTGCCTTGACTGTCTGTCTGTCTGCCTATCTGTCTGCAACCTGGCTCATTAACCAGATGTTAAAGGTCCGTCATATTTGGTATGTGTATTGAACGTGTAAAGTTGAACACCATTGTGCAAATTTTACTAAGGTTAAATCAAAGGTCAAGTCACAGAGGTTAAAAGGTCTAAATATAGCTCGATAATTACAATTGCTAGAGTCAACATATTCTATGTGTGAAAAGATCTAAACAACTTAGTACAAATCCAGCAAAGAATCGGTCAGGTCAAAGGTCAAGCTCACAGCGGTAAAATGTCAAAATTTAGATTTCTCTTTTAGCTAGTTAATTACAATTGCTAGAACATTTATATTCTATATATTCTATATCATTTTTAGCTCACCTGGCCTGAAAGGCCATGTGAGCTTTTGCCATCACTTTGCATCCGTCGTCTGTCAGTCCGTCGTCTGTCGTCTGTCTGTCCGTCCATCAACAATTTCAAAAATCTTCTCCTCTGAAACCACTAGGCCGGTTATAACCAAACTTGTTCTGAATCCTCACCAGGATATGCAGTTTCAAAATTGTGTTCGATTAGTCCGAAGACCTAACAAGATGGCCACTGTTACTAAAAATAGAACATAGGGGTAAATTGCTGTTTTTTTGCAAATAACTTGAAAATGGTTACAGATATCAAAAATTTGACTGGGTAAAAATGATCAGCATGGCAAGATCTACCTGCCCTCCAATTTTGAAGAAAATCCGAAAACCCATCGCAGAGTTATTGCCCTTTTTCTGTAAAATTTGCAAAATTTGAACTTTATTAATTTTTTATCAGAAAAACTATAAGAGATAGAAGTCAACTTTTAATTGCAAAAATGTTCAGCATGTCAAGATCTACCCAACCTGAAATTTTGAAGATAATCCAAAAACCCCTGTAGGAGTTGTTGCCCTTTTTTCACAGAATTTTCAAAATTTTCATATTTTTCATCTTTAATTTCCAAAACTATTGAAGATGAAGGTTAAGTGTAAATTGATAAAATGTTTGCAATGCTGTGGCGACTTCAAAACTGATGTTGAACATTATTGGTGGCCTCCATAAAAAGGCAGGAAAATTCAACATTGTCCGATTTCAATAAAATTTGGTTTTCAAATAGATATTGATGTTGCGACTTCAAAACCGGTGTTGAAAATTGTTCATTGACCACCATTTTCAAAATGGCCGCCAAAAAAGGCGGGAAAATTCAACATTGTCCGATTTCAATGAAATTTGATTTCCAAGTAGATATAGATGTCGTAACTTAAATATATGGTGTTAAAAATTGTTGTTGACTGCCATTTACCAAATGATGTCTCGACTTCAAAATGATGTAGAAAGTGGTCCTTAGCAAGACAATTTATGTCAAAAAAGCCTAACAAAGAAGTACAGGAAAACATGATCAGACTTGAAATAAGAGTCCAAGTTAATGGTGGTGTTTGCTCTACCAAAGTTTGAGAGACTGAAGTTCAACTGTATAATTTACAATGTTAGCTTGATTGTGGCAACTGAAAGCCAGGTGAGCGATATAGGCTCCAGTTAGCCTCTGGTTAAGGAATGATTATACATGTAAATTATTCTATTGTATACCAATTTGTACTGCCTGAAGGGGTTTACCTTGATACTCCAGTGGTGACAAATTGGTATACAATAGAATTCTATTGAAAGTTGAGTAATTGATTAGCAGACAAAAGACAGGAGTTTTGAAGGAGTTCTTATAGGTGTTACTAGAGGAATATAGGTATATTCATTGATGAATTGCAAATAAAATACGTTAATGGTCTGGGAAATCCGCCATAACACAAAGTTCTCCTTGGGGGACAAAACGCAAAATTTAGTATCCGCGAATATTAGTTGGTTTACAGTATCAGAGATTAACCATTTTAAAGAAGAAAATAATGTTTTATTCTTATGCCGCCAAAAAATTAAAAATTCATCTTTTCTGCCAGTTTGAAACAGTCTTGCATAGGTGTTAACCCTCACATTTTGCGTGCAAGACTCACACAAACTCAAATATTCTCCCACTAAGACCATAATGAAAAATTTATCCTAGATTAACATCCCGCCCACCCTGATTTTTTCACCTGCCTCATAAATTTTTATTTTGATTTTTGGTCAATTTTGGTAAATTTCTTTCAAAATGACAGCAATTTTCACAAAATTTGCAGGTAAACAAGATATTAGACTGATTAATTAGTGTTGATAGGGACTTGTATAGCAGTTGGTCAACAATGACAATGATTACCAAGAATCAACAAAGTAATGAAATTGATACATGGATACAAACATCTACATGTATATAAGAAAGGTTGCATAAAAATGCTATCTAATGTCATGACCCTGTCAGTTGAAATGCACTATGAAGAAAAACAGGCCCTTCAATTTGAAAACCAAATTTGTGAAAATCATATTTTTGAATTAAAACTGAGTTAGTAAGAAAATAAACTATTTCACACAGATTTGAAAGAATTATTTAAGAAAAATGATATCCCACCCCCACTGAACGGAAAATTTATCATCGAACTTGGGTGATCTGAGAAGAATGGCTCTACCATTTTGGTCTCGCTTGTGACAAAAGGCGCGGAAAGCAAGACATATGCGTATAAAGTATGACGACGGCGGCAGCAGCGGCGTAAACTTTCATGTGAAGTTTTTGTGATTAGGTCATTTTCTCAGTAACTATAAATGGTAGGTCAATGATATTTGGTATATAGGTTGGTCTTGAGTAGTACATGACAGTCTGCTATATGGCTTTTGTCTGTGACCTCAATTTCAGTTCAATGAACATGTTAAGTTTTTGTGCATAAGTTTAGTTTCTTGGTAACTATAAGTGGTAGGTCAATGATATTTAGTATGTAGGTTGGTCTTGGGTAGTACATGACAGTCTGTCATATGGCTTTTGTCCTTGACCTCAATTTCACGGTCCAGTGATCATGTTAAGTTTCCCAGTATCTATTAATGTAAGGTCAATAATATTTGGTATTTGGGTTTGTCTTAAATGGAACATGACAGCCCACTGTTTGGCTTTAGCCCTTGACCTCATTTTCATGTTCTAATGAACATGTTTGGTTTTTCAGTATCTATCAGTGGTCACTGATATTATCGTTTTTGGTGATTCATGACAGTCTGCTCTATTGCTTTTGTCACTTACCCTAATTTCACAGTCTAGCGAATATGCTTAGTTTTCTGATTTAGTCAGTTTGAGAATTCAGATCAATTTTGCGACCATGAAGGGACGGGCGAGACATCAATTTGGGTCCACACTTGTTTTTGTAGAGACTTTGTCTCATGTGCATTTGCTCCATATCTCTTCATTGATAAATGTCATTGGACGAAATCTTCAACGGATTAAATAAAGTGCATCTTTGCTAATATAGAAATAGCGTTAAATTGCATTTAAAATGGATAAAACATTCTAACAGTGAAATGATTTTAAATATGCACAAAAGCATTTTGGTTGCTTGAACAGCATTTAAACAAGTTTTTGGTGAGCAACAGGTGCTGAATGGCCAAAGTGAAAGTAGCATGACCAAAGCTTAGTTCCAACATGTGAGTTTTGTGTTTCACTGTCTGTGCATTGTCAGAGGCCTTATTTTTGGGTCGATAATTTGGAAAGGCAAGAATTAAAAGATCTAAAGATTTGTTTGAACTCGCCAAGGGAAGTCATGTAACTTAGGCTCTAGACAATGTGAATTTTGTCATCACTGAAATGAAAACAACCTGTTGCTGTTGCATGTTTGTTTGCAGACTTTTAGTCCACATTAATATTGTTAATTTTCCTTAAAAATTTGCAGTCAATTATTAAACAGAAAACATGATGTTGGAATTAGTTTACATATAGAAAGGGAGATAATCATTATGTACATATAGAAAGGGAGATAATCATTATGTACAAACTGCTGTGAATTACAATATATTGAGCAAATCTGAAAAATATTTAAAAAAATTTGGGATATTTCATCATTTACATATAAATTTTAGGGTCATTATTTTTAAGATTAAAAATTATACAAGGGAAGTAATTAGTAATATATATATATATATATATATATATATATATAATCAAAGTGCTTAAAGCCCTAATAGAAAGGTTGCTTTCAAATGTTAGAGTAGACTTGGTATAAACCAGGCCTCAAAGTAGACTTTTATTTATGGTCGCCAGTTGGCCACCATTGTCAAAAAATTGGTCGCCAATTAAAATTTTTGGTCGCCAGGCAGTAATTTTTGGTCGCCACGGATATTGTTGGCATTCGAAAAGGTCGAAAGTAGTAATGTAAAGCCTCTGCAAGACTAATATCCCCGTGCATTCAGTGTGTCTCTGTGAGAGAATTCTGACGAAACGAATGTTAAGCACGAAACAATTGATATTCAAGCCAGGATAATTGACAATTCAATTAAAACTAATGAAAATCAATCCGGTACTGCCCGTCGTATTAGTGGACAGTGTCATTGAAAACTAGACTGCGTATTGATTTCCAAAAGTTACAATCCTGTCTAGTTCATTAATCTGTTCGTTGATATCATTATTTCCGTAGAATGATTAAGCATCTGAATCGGATGATTAATTCAGGGGCTTCGTCCACAGAATCCAAGTGGTGGATAAGGGAATGTCATCACTATTCGGGACAGCATGACTGCGAACAATTGTAGCCAGAGTGTGTAGAGAAGGGCCACTCTCCCTGTAGTATAAAGGTCCCTTCTATATTTTTCAAAGGAGAGCAGACTCGCCGGGGTGTGAAGTAAGGCCAAATTTCCTGCCCCTACCCATTTCTCCCCTTTTCCAGTTGCAATCAAAACCTGTTGTCCCTTCCACCCTTGATTCTTTTTATATTTATATATCAGATTGATTTACTTTTTCGCGTCATTGTACAGCTGAAGTGTGCATTGAACGTAAAATTTTTAACTAATTCATCAATCCAAAAACTTATAACAGGAGCATCCTGCCAAAACGCTATGGGGGGCTAAATTTCCTGCCCCTACCAATTTCTTCCCTTTTTTCGCAGCCAATAGCAATCAAAACTCATTGCTTTGATAATCCCTTCACCCTTGATTTCGTACTTATTTTTCCTTGTTATTATACCGAAGTTGTAAACTGGTTCTTGACCTGATATAACTGACTTTATTTAATCAATCAGTCAGGTGCAAGACATTCTGAAATATATCAAAAAGCCGGTAGCTTGGGTATTTGAGAAATTGTGCCGATTTCACATCAGAAACAAAGTTTGAAAGACGCATTACATCGTTACTTTCAAGTTTCAGACGTTGAAGAGATACGAAAAAAACAAATCGATATCATATAGACTAAAAATAAGACTTTCTTTCTAGTCACCAACATGTAACAATGTAGTGGCCAATTGCTACATTTGGTCGCCTAGGTGACCATTTCAGTCGACTAAATAGAGCCCTGCAAACCCCTGTTGTCGTTATTTATTACTTTTTTGCTATTAAAGTGTGCATTATACTATACACACTTGTTTACTACCAAACAGTTATAAACATTGAAAAAAAAAGAAAAAGAAATAGCAGTCACAACATAAAAAAACCAATTTGGAATATTGCTTTCATCTGTTTCAGAATCAGATGGTAGCAATTTTTAATATTGATTAAGGAATATTAATTGAAATATAACCAAGGTGATGATGTATCGACTATAATTTATAAAAAAAAAATTATTATAGCTGTTTATTGTAATCATTAAATGATTATAGGTATGTATTGAAACTTGTATTGTTTTGCAAGACCTACATACGAAGTGAAGGTCATTAATCACTCTTGTTGACAGATCTTGTGAAAGTCTCACTGAGTCTTAATGCATACTACCAAATGCCATAGAAACCACATCAATCTGAAGCAAACATTCATCCTTTAAAGCATTTTTTACTTAACACAACCCCAATTTTTTACTGTACTGTATGAGAGTAAGATAGTTCAGCAGTTCTCAGGCTCTAGATGGAAAACTGAAAGATTCCCAAGACATTGTAATGTGAGCAACGATAGGGATTATGACATAATTTGCTATATTGATGAGTGATGTATAAAAAAAAAAATTTACTAGCGCTAAATCTCCAATTAAATGAAGCTGGTATGTGGGAGATCTCAAACTAAGAGGTTGCAATAGATTAACAGGTATGTCTTGGTGACAGTGGTTTTTAGATGGTGCTTACATCAGGTTTAATATTATTCAAGATTGCCACCATCAGAGAACAGTTTACCATTGAACTTCCAAAATATTCCCAGCAATCACTGTCCAAAGTGGAGGGAGTGTTCAATATTCAGCACAACAAAAATAATATTCAACACATCAAAGATCAATATTCAGCACTGAAAAGGCTGATATTCAGAACAAAAAAGAAATATTTAGCTGAACAAAGTTCTATATACAGCACAGCAAAGATAAATATTCAGCACAGCAAAGATCAGTATTCAATGCAACAAAGATCAATATTCAGCACTGAAAAGGCTTATATTCAGAACAAAAAAGGAAAGATCAATATTTAACTCAACAAAGTTCCATATTCAGCACATCAAAGATCAATATTCAGCACAACAAATTTTAATATTCAGCACAACAAACATCAATATTCACTGCACCAAATATCAAATTCAGCACAACAAAGCACATCAAAAATCAATATTCAGCACAACCAACATCAATATTGAGCAAAACCAAGATCTATATTCAGCACAATGAAGTTCAATATTCAATACAAACGATCTACTTTCAGCACAACAAAGATCAATATTCAATTCAACAAAGGTCAATATTCAGCACAACAAAGGTCAATATTCAGCACAACAAAGATCAATATTCAGCACAACAAAAATCAATGAAGTTCAATACTCAATACAACCAAGATCTACTTTCAACACAAATTCAACAAAGATCAATATTCAGCAAAGCAAAGATCAACATTCAGCTCAACTAAGACTTAAATTCAACAAAGTTATCCAGCACAACTAAGATCAATATTCAATTCAACATAGACAAATATTTAGCACAGCAAAGTTCAATATTCAGTACAACAAATATCAATATTCAGCACAGCAAAGATCAATAAATAATTCACAAAGACCAATATTCATTACAACAAAGATCAATTCTGCACAACAAAGCACATCAAAAATAATTATTCAGCACAACAAAGATCCGTATTCAGCACAACAAAGTTCAATATTCAGCACAACATAAATCAGTATTCAGTGCAACAAAGTCCAATATTCAATGCTTCCAAGATCTATGATCTATATTCAACACAACAAATATCAATATTCAGCATAATAAAGATCAATATTTAGCACAACTATGATCAATATTCACTGCAACAAAGATCTTCATTCAGCACAACAACGATCAATATTCAGCACAGTAAAGTTCAATATTCAGTTCAACAAAGATCAATATTTAGTACAGCAAAGATCAGTATTTAATACAGCAAAGTTCAATATTTAGTACAGCAAAGATCAATATTTAGTACAGCAAAGATCAATATTCAGCACAACAAAGATCAGTATTCATCACAGCAAAGATCAATATTCAGCACAACATGGACCAAAATTCAACAAAGTTCCTTATTTAGCACAACAAAGATCAATTTTCGATTCAACAAAGACCAATATTCAGCACAACAAAGTTCAATATTCTGCACAACAAACAATGACAAATATCAATATTCAGCACAACAATGTTAAATAATCTGTAAAACAAAAATAGATATTCAGTGCAATAGAAATCAATGATCAATATCAAGCAAAACAAAGCACAACACTAGATCAAAGGTCAATACTCATCTGTACAAAGATCAATTTTAAGCACAACAAAAATGATCAATATTCAGCAGAACAAAGGCCAGTATTCAGCACAATATTCAGCACAGCTGAGACCAAGCATCCATGGGTGTGCTTGGTTGGGCAGTTCTGCACATGTTCTTTCAGTTCCAGTTCCAGCGACCAATCGAACGAAAAGGAGCACAAGAATAATTCTGTCAAAACTATTTATATTTTTAAAAATTTTACTTGACTATTAAGCATTAATTTTTTGTTTTCGTTGTTTTTTGTTGAATAATATAACTTTTAAAGACAGTTTATGAAAAAAATTACAACACCAGTTGTTAAATAGTTTCTCGAAAGACTAGTTTTGTCAATTCAAAGGCGATTTGGGTATGAATTCAATGCTCAAACCTCAGAAAAAAATTGTCTGCCATGTATATGTTGTTCGTTTGTATCATTTGCAAAAATCCAGCACATTTTCCCTGCAAAAACTGTTAAAATTGTTTGTTGTATCTCAAAATATTCTTTTGGTCGCCATATTGAATTCTGTCTGCACCACCTTTTTTTTTGGCGCAGATGGAACTTGTTCCGAACATTGTTCCATTCTGTTTTATTGTCAGTTCTGGGTGTTCCATAAGTTCAGAATACTCCGAACCTTCCAACCTAGCGCCACCCATATAACAAAGATCAATATCCAACACAAACTAGATCAACATCTAGTATAACAAAGATGAGTATTCAGCTCATATAAGCTCAATATTCAGCTCAACAAAGTACAATATTCAGCAAAACAAGGATCAGTATTGAGCACAATATTCTGCCTGTCAAAGATAAATACTCAACACAACAAACATTGATTTCCAGCACAACAAAATCAATATTCAGCATTACAAAGATCAGTATTCAACACAACAAAAATCAGTTGGTGCATCCACGCTCATAATACCAATCCCCCAAGAATGTTTTTTGGGGGGTGGAGGGTATATAAAATCATCATGTCTGTCCATCCTTGTACCTTGTCATTGCATGTCCTCCAAAATGGCTGTTTGAATTTTGCTGAAATGTTACACATTTGTAGTATACGACCTGAAATTGTGCATAAAGTAATATGGTTTTTGTCCAAAATTTTAATGGGGAGATAGTGTCTGAATATTTTATGGAACAAAGAGGGGAGGGACCATGTCGGTGCCTGTCCTCCTAAATGGCTGCTTAGATTTAATGAAGTATTACACAGTTATAGAAAACCATTTGAAGATGTGCAACAAAGCAATATGTTTTGAAGGGGAGATAATTTATCTTAAATATTTTCTTGAAATAAAGTGGTAGGAACCTTGTCAGCACATGTCCTCTTGTAAGGTTGTTTGATGAAATGTTACACAGTTGTAGTATTCCACCTGAAGATGTGCATGAAGTAATATGGTTTCTGCCTGAAATTTTGAAGGGGAGATCATTTGTCTTTGAATATCTGGAAAAAGGGGGGAACCTTGCATGTCCTCAAAAACAGCTGCTTGGATTTTGATGAAATGTTGCACAGTTGTAGTAGAAGATTTGCATGTAGTAATAGGGTTGATGCCTGAAATTTTGGAAAAGGGGGGAACCTTTTCAGCACATGTCCTCCTAAACACCTGCTTGGATTTTTTTTTATGAAATGTTAAACAGTTGTAGCATGCCACCTGAAGATGTACTTGAAGTAGTATGCAGCTGTCAAAAATTTTTTGAAGGTAACATACATGTAATTTGTCTTTGAGTATTTTCCATAAAAAAGGGGTTGGGGTCAACCTTGTCAGGGCATGTCCTCTTAAATGGATGCTTGGATTTTGATGAAATTTTTCAATTTAGTTCCATTTAATCATAAATAGTGGTCAAAGCGTCGTAACTCCAAATAATTTTTGAACCAGTTTCTCCTTAGCTCTTATAGAACTGTTAAATGCATAGAAGGTAAAATACCGGAAGTGGACTAATTGTAATTTTTTAATGATGTTAATTTATTGTTAATCATAATTTTTTGGAGATTAAAAGTTTAATGTCTAATTATTGAAGCAGATTAGCTATCTTTTTGCACCGTTATATTAATTCAATTCGAACATTCATTTTTCTGTTTGGAGTACCTATTGTAATGTATAAGCAATTTTCAAGTTTGTCAGGTGTCCAATTCCTGTTTGCTGAGACTTTGAATTTTTACTAAAAACTAAATTTCTGTCACATTTCTTGGCTTCTACTGGAGGGAATAATTTTAAATTTGGTTTGAAGCTATGAAATGATGAGTTGTATTGTGAAAGTGGTTTTCAAATTTGTGGAACATCCAGTTCATGTTTGCCAATACTTTGTCTTTTTACTATAAACCAAATTATTGTCATACTTTTATCAGCTTGAATGATTTGATATTAAGTCTGAAGCTGACAAATGACATGGTTTGGTAAAACTTCCAAGAAATCACTGTATCAACACATTTGTGTGTCAAACAGAATGTGAACCCACACTTACCTCAATTTTACTTTTGCCCGGAGTTTCAGGATCAAAATTGTGGGGCCCTTCCGACAATGCCAGTTTCGACATGCTCTAATTCAACTTTGTCAGAATGCCAATAAGTACATGGTATTTTCAATCAATCATATAATTGAATTCAGAAAAAAGCAATAGATGACCAAAAAAAAAATCAAAAGGAACCCAAGACACATACGTAGAAAATCCAGAGATGTGGCAAAAACAATAAAACTGAAAAAAAGGAAACGTAATGACCCAAGACATCGACATAAATATGAAAGTTACAAAGATAACAGCACTTACATTGTGAACTCCCATGAAAATCAAGAGTGACATCAGGTGCTCTGGGAAGGTAAGCATTGTCCTGCTCTGTATACAGCCACCCATCATACTGTTAGTTCATCAATCCAGCATAAAGTCAAACTGGTGATGTTAGGTCCATGAAGATGTTATTTGGGATACCATTTTTATGGCTACCCTGATTTTTTTATGCCCCTTAGAACTGAAGATTAATGGTGCATATAGTTTTGGTCTTTCTGTCTGCAAAAACTAACATTGGGCATGTTTTTTTTGGAATGACAAATGATAGAGAATTCACTTTTCTCATAAGTAATTCTGACCATTCAACTGGTACCAAAATATTTGACCCTATAGACTTGACTTTGGTATTATGTCTCCCCCTCTTAAAGGGGAGACATATTGTTTTTGTCTTTTCCGTCTGTCGTCTGTCCGTCAGTCTGTCCATCAGTCAGTCAGTCCATCTGTCCATCATAAAGTCTGTGGACGCCAATTTTCCTACATCTTTCTTCGGATTTTAACCAAACTTCACAGGATTGTTGACCATCATGCCTAGTTGTGCACATTGTCTTGCCGGATTGATTGGCCAATTTTATGGGAGTTATGCCCTTTCTGACTTAGAATTTTGGAAAATTTAGTTTATGGACCCCAATTCTCCTACATCTTTAATCGGATTTCCACAAGACTTCACAGGATTGTTTACCATCATGTGTTGTTGTCATATCCTCTCTTCTGATTGATTGGCTAATTTTTGTTGGAGTACTTCATAGGATTGTTGACCATCATGCCAGTTGTGCATATTGTTTTGCCAGATTGATTAGCTAAGTCATACTGTCTCCCCAGATTAATGGGCCAATTAGGAGTTATGCCCCCGGATCTTTAGATCGGGGCATATTGTTTTTGTCCTGTCTGTCTGTATGTCTGTCTGTCTGTCTGTCCGAAACTTTAACCTGGCTCATAACTTTTGAAGCAGATGTGGTAGGCCCTTCATATTGTATTGATCATGTATAGCTGAACACAATTATGCAAATTTCACTAAGGTCATGTCAAAGGTCATGTCACAGAGGTCAAAATGTCAAAATCTAGATATTGCTATAGCTTGTTAATTACAATCGCTAGAGACTTGATTTTTATATATGAATAAATCTAATAGAGCTTAGTAGAAATCCACCAAAAAATTTGGGCCAGGTCAAAGATCAAGGTCACTAAATGCAAATTTGAAAACTTTAACAAAAACTTTAACATTGGCTATATCTTTTCAACCAGATTGATAGGACCTTCATGTTTTGCCTGTATATTGTTCATATGAAGCTGAACAGTATTATGTAAAATTCACTCATGTCAGGTCAAAGGTCAAGGTCACAGAGTCCAAAATGACAAAATCGTGATTTTGCTATATCTGGTTAATTACAATTGCTAGAGACTTGATATTCTATATATGAATAGATCTAATGGAGCTTAGTACAAATTTACTCTAAAAAATTGGTCAGGTTAAAGGTCAAGGTCACAGAGTGCAAATTTGTAAACTTGAACAAAAACTTTAACATTGCCTATATTTTTTCAATCATGTATGATAGGATCTTCATATTTGGCCTGTATATTGGGTCATATAAAGCTAAACACCAAAATGCAAATTTAATTAAGGTCAGGTCAAAGGTCAAGGCCACAGAGGTCAAATTATAGATTTTGTTTTTATCTCGTTCATTACAATTGCAAGAGGCTTGATATATTATATGTGAATAGATCTAATGGAGCTTAGTACAAATGTCTACTTAACCTTAATTGCTAGTGTATATCTGCAATTTTTAGCATTAATTTTGTATCGTAGACATAGTTGCTACTGGGGGCATAGTGTTTCACAAACACATCTTGTTGACTAAGAATTTTGCTATATTAAAGTTTGTTGATGCTAATTCTCCCACATCTTTCAAAGGATTTCAACTTAACTTCACAGGAATGTTGACCATGCTTAGTTCTGCATATTGTTTAGCTGAAATGATCAGTCAACAAATGGCAACATAAAACTTACTTGTGTTTTATCACTCAAAGAACATTACATACAGGGGGGGAGACATTCGTTTTTGTATCAAAAACACCCTTCTAGGAATTTTTATTTTTTTATCCAAAAAAGGTCAACTTTAAATTGCAAAAATGTTTAAAATATCAATCTACCCACCTGGAAATTTTAAAGAAAATCTGAATACCTGAATAGTAGTTATTGTCCTTTATTGGTCAATTTTTTTGTAAGTTTATACATTTGGCTTTTATTTCAAAAAGGATTTGAGATAGAGGGAAAGACTTACCGTATATCGGGTTATTTTTGCGTCGGCTTTTGTTCGCGATTTTGGCGTAAAACAAAGAAGAGATTTATTCGCTGTGTTTATAATTCGCGTTTTACAATTTCTGTAATGCATTTCAATTGGCAATGAAATTTACGCGGAGGTTAATTTTTGCGGTAGATTGTCGACCGCGAACATAGCAAACATTAAACACACGCGAAAATAACCCGACATACGGTATTCTAAAAATGTTCAATATGTTGAGGACAACATTTCAGTTGCTGACATCATCTAAGATGGCTGCCTACAGGGGACATACTTTAAAATAAGGCATTAAGAGAAAACACATTCAAAGATCTTCTCCTCTGAGACTACTTATCCAATTGGATCGATACTTGGTCACAACTGTCCTTAGTTTGTCACCTTTGAAATTAAAATGTCCCCATCAAATCGAATGGCTGCAAGAGAAAACATTCAGTATATTTTTGACAATTCATCAAATAGTGGTAATTGTCCTCATATTCTTTATTACAATTTGGACAATTTGTAATTTCTGAGAAAAAGTGACGATGTAGATGAGCTTTTAGGTTACTGGCCTCATTTCAGAGTTGGCAATTGTAAAATCAGGCCTCTACATTAACTTTTATTAGCTCACCTGACCCAAAGGGTTGGGTCAGTGTGAGCTATTGCCATCACTTGGCATTATTTGTTGCCACTGGGTCGATGCCACTGCTGGTGGACTGTTAGTCCCCGAGGGTATTCACCAGCCCAGTAGTCAGTACTTCGGTGCTGACCCGAAAGCCGATTATATGTGAAACATTACAATATCCAAATTTTTTTAAATTTTGTTGAAAACTAAGGAGTATCTCCCTCATGCAAAGCTCTGTCCTTAGCTGATTTTGCCTTTACATTTAGATCATATTGGTTATTTATTCTCTATCAGTTTATAAATATCTTTTATTTTCAGGTCTTCCAATTGTTTAGATTTGATCTGCACTGATGAGACATTAGTTGTCGAAATGCGCATATGAAGAAAGTAAATTCGCAGTAACCTCGGTATTTAGTTATTTGGCATCCGTAGTCCGTCCAAACTTTTCGCATTTTCATCTTCTCCTCTGAAACTACTGAAGCAAATTCAACCAAACTTTACAGGAATGATGTATGGAAGGTCCTTCACAAAGATTGCTCATTTCATTCCACTCTGATAAAAAACATGGCTGCCAGCGAGGAACTTAGGTTTAACATTGGACCCTATTGGAAAAATCACATTTTCATCTTCTGCTCTGAAACCACTGAAGCAAATTCAACCAAACTTTACAGGAATGGTGTACTAAAGGTCCTTCACAATGATTGCTCATTTTGTTCCAATCCGACAAAAACATTTCCGCCAGCACGGAACATGGTTTAACATGGACCCTATGGGAAAATCACATTTTTAGCTCTACTTGCCTAAAAGGCCAAGTGAGCTTTTGCCATCACTTTGTGTCCGTCGTCCTTCCGTCCGTCCGTCTGTCAACAATTTCAAACATCTTCTCCTTTGAAACTGCTGGGCCAATTGTAACCAAACTTGGCCTGAATCATCACCAGGGTATGCAGTTTCAAAAGTGTGTTCGATTAGTCCGAGGATCAAACAACATGGCTGCTGTTACTAAAAATAGAACATAGGGGGTAAATTGCTGTATTCTGCAAATAACTGGAAAACCGTTACAGATATCAAAAATCTGACATGAAGTAAAAATGATCAGCATGGCAAGATCTACCCACCCTGCAATTTTGAAGAAAATCTGAAAACCCGTCTTGGAGTTATTGCCCTTTTTTGCGTAAAATTTTCAAAATTTTAATTTATTTTATTTCTTATTTGAAAAACCATAACAGGTAGAGGTCAACTTTAAATTGCAAAAATGTTCAGCATATCAAGATCTAGCCACCCTGAAATTTTGAAGAAAATCCATAAACCCTTGTAGGAGTTATTGCCCTTTTTTCATCGAATTTTTTTAATTTTTATATTTTTTGTCTTTATTATTATTTATTATTGTCTATATTATTTTCAAAACTATAGAAGATGAAGTTTAAGTGTAAAATGATGAAATGTTTGCGATGCTGTAGTGAATTCAAAACTGGTGTTGAAAATAGTTTGTTGACCTCCATTTTCAAAATGGCTGCCAAAAAAGGGCGGGAAAATTCAACATTGTCTGATTTCAATGAAATTTGGTTTCCAAATAGATATTGATGTTGCGAATTCAAAACCTTTATTGAAAATTTTTCGTTGACCGCCATTTTCAAAATGGCTTTCAAAAAAGGCAGAAAATTCAGCATTGTCCGATTTCAATGAAATTTAATTCCTAATAGGTATTGATGCGGCAACTTCAAAACTGATGTTAAAAATTGTTCGCTGACTGCCATTTTCAAAATGGCTGCCAAAAAAGGCAGTAAAATTCAACATTGTCTGATTTCAATGAAATTTGGTTTCCAAATAGATATTGATGTTGCGACTTCAAAACTGGTGTTGAAAATTGTTGTTGACGGCCATTTTCAAAATGGCTGCCAAAAAAGGCGGGAAAATTCAGCATTGTGGGATTTCAATGAAATTTGGTTTCCAAATAGGTATTGATGTGGCAACTTCAAAACTGATGTTAAAAATTGTTTGTTGCCTGCCATTTTCAAAAGGTCACCAAATAAGGTAGGAAAATTCAACATTGTCAGACTTCAATAAAATTTGGTTTCCAAATAGATATTGATGTTGCGGCTTTATGGTGTTAAAAGTTGTCGTTGACCGTCATTTATAAAATGATGTCTCAACTTCAAAAGTGGTCCTTAGCAAGAATGTTTTTTGTCAAAAAAGCCCAACAAAGACATGTAGTAAAACATGATCAGACTTTAAATACAGTTCAAGATATTTGTTGCGTTTGAGCTACCAAAGTTGGAGAGACTGAAGTTCAACTGTATAACTTACAATGTTAGCTTGATTGTGGCAAATGAAAACCAGGTGAGCTATACAGGCTCCTGGGAGCCTCTGGTTATCTTCTCCTCTGAATTGGCTGAAGCAAATTCAATCAAACTTTACAGGAATGATGTATGGAAGGTCCTTTACAAAGTTTGATCATTTCGTTCAGATCAAACAAAGAACATGGCCGCCAGAGCGTAACTTAGGTTTAACATTGGACCCTTTGGGAAAAATCACATTTTCATCTTCTGCTCTGAAACCAGTAAAACAAATTCAACCAAACTTAACAGGAATTATATGTACTAAAGGTCCTTAACAATGATTGCTCATTTCGTTCCGATCCGACAAAAAACATGGCCGCCAGCACAGAACATGGTTTAACATTGGACCCTATGGGAAAATCACATTTTCATGTTCTACTCTGAAACGACTGAAGCAAAGTCAACCAAGCTTTACATGAATGATGTACTAAAGGTCCTTAACAAAGATTGCTTGTTTCTATCCTATCTGATAAAAAACATGGCCACCAGTAAAACTTAGGTTTAAGATTGGACCCTATGGGAAAAATCACATTTTCATCTTCTCTTTAACCACTGAAGCAAATTCAACCAAACTTTAAATGAATGATGTACTAAAGGTCCTTAACAAAGATTGCTCATTTCCTTCTGATCTGACAAAAAACATGACCGCCAGCACGGAACATGGTTTAACATTGGACCGTATCGGAAAGTAAAATTTTCATGGACTGAAGCAAATCCAACCAAACTTTACAGGAATGATGTACCAGAGGTCCTTAACAAAGAATGCAAATTTTATTTCAATCTGACCAAAAAAATGGCCGCCAGTGCGGAACTTAGGTTTAGCATTGGACCCTATGGGAAAAGTCACATTTCAATCTTCTCCTCTGAAACTGCTGAAGCAAATTCAACCAAATTTACAGGAATGATGAACGGAAGGTACTTTACAAAATTTGCTCATTTCATTTCGATCCAACAAAAAGCATGGCCTCCAGTGCAGAACATAGTTGAACATCGTAGGGCGGTATGTGAAAACTATACTTTTCATTATCTTCTCTGACATTAGTAAATTTAACTAAACTGTATTCGACTGATGTATTGAAGGTCCTTTGCAAAGATTACTCATTTCAATAGGATCAGACTAAAAACACTTGTGCCAATGGAGAACATAGCTTAACATTAGACCTCATTGGTAAAATACATCTTTTTTGGTCATGCATGGCATAGAAGCATTTTTCAGGTGTGCGATACAGGCTCAGTCTCTGAGCCTCTAGTTTGGATTTGTCAAATGGACAAGTAAAACTCAAGATTTACTTGCCCGGAATGAATTGTAACTTGTCCAAACAGTACAGACCTGCTTTGCGGGAGGTATATAGTATTCATGTTGTCTGTCCTTCCGTCCGTCCTTCCATCCGTCCATCCGTCCGTCTTTTTGTTTTATTTGAATTTTTCACTTGTCCTGCGGGGAAGTAGTTCTGAATAGGACTGGTAGGGACAGTTTGGACAAGCCTTAATGTAGAGATCTGAAAATGTTTTCTACCTGCCAACCAAAGTTGTGATATGATATCAATGAAACTGAAGAATTATAATATTTAAATAGTCTACATTTTAATATACTTAAATGAGGAGACTCTCTAATATATACTGGCCAAGTACTCCACAGTTGCACAGAAGACAGAAAAAAACTATTATAAAAAGAAGTCGTTCTAGAAAAAGGAGGATGAAAAGTTGTGTATTCATTTCTAAGGTTATAAGGTGTTTGTCTAGGTACAAAGGGTTGAACAATGTCACATAGGTATGCTGGGGTCAAATCATTTAATATTTTGAAGAATAAGATCAGTTTGTGATTCCATCTCCTATCACTAAGATTTTCCCATCCAAGTTCTTTGTATAATTTTTGTTTAGATGAGTTTTTGCTCAAACAAAATATAATTTTAGCTTCCTCAATTTGTACACTTTCAAGAAGATCAGATTTGGTTTGCAAACCATTGTCCTAAACTTCATCACTTTATTCCAATACAGTGGAACCCCCTAATACCGGCCTCCGTCGGGTCCAAAGAAATCGGTTGGTTTTTAGAGGTTCCGAAATCCGGTCTTCTCAATCCGAACTCTAATACTGGACGTGTTTTATATGATCTTGAAGGTCAGTTTAGGCTGTGACTCAACTATTTCAGTATATTTCCCTGCGTTATTGTAAATAAATTTCAATCAATATTGTCTGTAATCTGTTCAAATACAGTTATTTATCAATGAAGATGGCAAGAGATATGTGACAAATTGAATAAACTTGGTTGATTTCATTGTCCGTGGAAAAAGTCGTCCGGGATTTCAGATTTCAGAGTTGAATTTTAGAAGAAAATTTCCGTTTGGGGCCGATCTATATGGCCGGTATTTTGAATTCAGAGTGACTGGTTTTCAGAGGAAATTTTAACTTACTTATAAAGGTAAAATTCTGGACCGAAACATATCATTCGGTTTATAGAGGAATCCAGTTTTTAGAGGGCCGGTTTTCAGGAGTTCCACTGTATAGGTCTAAAAAAGGTAAAGACAGATTAATGATTTCCAGTCCAACAAATACTTTAAATTACACATAATATTTATACGAGAACAAGCCTTTTTAGTTCTCCTCAACAAGGTTGAGGGGACTATTGGAGTGCATCCCTGTCCCTGTCCCTGCCCGCATCCACATTTGGGTATATATCTAAGTAAGTATGCAGGGTAGGGTCATCAAACTTTGCATGCAGGTACATCTTGGGTTGACTCGTAGCCTCTAAAAAGATTGGGTTTCTCTGACCTATATTTTCCACTTGAGTGGCTTACATATGCATGCATCTCTGTAAGTAGGTCAGCATCAAGGCAAATTTAGGTCACTATGAGTGACTTGCATTCAAGTTTATGTCCCAGTTCAGATCTTGGTCACTGTATATGGAAGGATCATCTAATCTTACAGATGCATGCATCTCTGATGGTTGGTCAGCATCCAGGCAAAATTAGGTCACTTTTACCTATATTTTCCCCTTGAGTGACTTACATTCTGGTTAACATCAGAGTTCAAATCTCAGTCACTGTACATGGAAGAATCATCTATTCTTGCACATGCATGCATCTCTGATGGTAGGTCAGCATCAATGAAAAATTAGGTCACTTTAACCTACATTTTCCGCTTGAATGACTTGCATTAAAGTTTACGTCCGAGTTCAGATCTCGGTCACTGTACATGGTAGGATCATCTAACCTTGCACATGCATGCATCTCTGATGGTAAGTCAGCATCCAGGCAAAATTGGGTCACTTTGACCTACATTTTCCGCTTGACTGACTTACATTCAAGTTTACGTCCGAGTTAAGATCTCGGTCACTGTACATGGTACGATCATCTAACCTTTCCCATGCATGCATCTCTGATGGTAGGTCAGCATCCAGGCAAAATTGGATCACTTTGACCTACATTTTCTGCTTGACTGACATGCATTCAAGTTTGCGTCGGAGTTCAGATCTTGGTCACTGTACATGGTAGGATCATCTTACCTTGCACATGCATGCATCTCTACATTTTATGCATGAATGACTTACATTAATGTATACATCTGATCTCATAGTTCAGTAACTGTACATTGTTGGTTCAGGTAACCTTGCATATGCATTCAAATTTGATAGTATGTCAGCATCCAGGCAAAATTTGATTCCTGCGACAACGTTCCATAACGATGTGAACTCTGTAATCGTTGATAACCTATGTTTGATTGAAGGTTTTAATTTTATTATATAATTTTTGCAAATCTATTATAATATAGTTGGGCAATAAGCTTTCTAATTTTTAATAATGATCTTGGTGGAAACATGAAGCCCCTAGATGTAGATTTTGACACATGGCATATACGTGAACCACCATACATTTTTAGCTTGCCTTGCTTTAGTGAAGGTGAGCTTTTGCAATCACTCAGTGTCATTGGTCTGTTGTCCATCATAAGTATTACATTTGAAGACCTCTTCAGAAACTACTGGTCCAATTAGAACCAAACCTGATTAGAATGGTCCTTAGATGGTCCCATTCCAAAAAAGATATACTGCAGATCCATACCTCCCCCAACATGGCAGGAAACATAGTTCAACATTGGACCCCATGGAAAAAATATTCAGAGATTTTCTCCTCAGAAACTACTAGTCTAGTTAGAACCAAACTTCACTGTCCTGTAACCTGTACGGCAAATTCTGTTGAGTCATAATAAGATGGCGGATCATCCGAGCCCAATTAGGTTGACACCTCATTTTTCTTCCTTTTCACTCACTTGCCCTCGTTTGCGTTAAGTTTAGTTACTGTACAGAACCCGGATATAATGGGGAGTCTCCATACCAAGCACCATAGACCAACGTTCACATATAAACTTGTATTTTATGTCCAAACTGAGAGTCCGAAGTGCTTTGAAAAATCGAAGCGAAATTTCCATGTTTGATTGAACTTTACAGCGAGTCATTCCACTTTTTTAAACAAAAGTGGATGTTTACAGTCTACAGTACATCACGAATCACGAAAAAATTATTCGTACCAATCACAGTTCACGGAAATTCATTTTGTCAATCACGGATCTAACAATGTTCTAATAACTATTCTCGACAAATTAATGAAATGGAAAATGAATCACGGGGAATTGAAACCCCCGATCACGGAGAACAAAATAAACCCATCGGCCCCTCATGTAGGAAATCACAACACACATTTTGCGACATTTACATATCCTATATTTTTGTCTCGCCCACCATGAAAAGTCGCAGAGACAGGACTTAGGGATAGCGTTTCCGGCGGCGGCAGCGGTGTCAACAATTTGTAAACTATTGTGAATTAACAAGCTTATGTTAGTTGTAGGTCCATAGTATTTGATGTGCAGTTGCATCCTTATGGGTACAACTCAAATCCCTACTTAGATAGTGGCCCTGGCCCCTTAGTCACACATGAACGATCACATTAAGTTTTTAGCAAGCAGTTTTACAGCCAATACCAGTAGTCCTAGTCACTTGATATTTGATATGCAGTTGCGTCTTGGGGAGTACATACCAATTCCACACCCGGATGGTGGCCCTGGCCCCTTAGTCAGGCATGAAAGATCAAATTGAGTTTTAAGCAAGCAGTTTGTACAGCCTATACCAGTAGTCCTAGGGACTTGATATTTGACATGCAGTTGCGTCTTGGGGAGTACATACCGATTCCACGCCAAGATGTTGGCCCTGGCTTCTTAGTCATGCATGAGTGATCACATCATTTTTTTGCAAGGAAATTGTAAGATTATATTTTATTCTTATTCCTGCTGCAGTAGATCAGTGTGCAAATTAACACGATGCAGGGGCGGGCGAGACATATCCTGTGTCCACAGTTTGTTTTTTATAAAAATACACACCTTTCATGTTAGTAAAATGTTTCTTTTTAAATCAACAAATATCATCACAAACATGAGAAAAGTGCATAACCAGAAAAGCTTGTCTATATTATAGTGAGCTATATTATCTAGTACTTCTGCTTCAAAAGATACATGAAGTCTAGGTTTGACAGACGAAGGGAATATAGACCAATGGACAGGCAACACTTTTTAAGCTTTATCACATGCCAATTATAAAAGCAAATCCGTTGAAGAAGATATCAATTTCTTCTCAGTAATAGGAACAGAAGAAAGTCATTGATTGACAAGAATTCGTCAACTGCCCTGTCCTATCAGAGTCCGTCAGGGTTCAGTACTGGACGAATGCCTCTTCTTTATATATATCGACATTATCAAGCAAAACATTTCTCTTCGCACACCGTACCATAGTCTTTTTTACAATCAACTTACAATTTGACTGTAATGCTATTCAATCTGATCTAGACGAAATCTAAAAATGGCAAGAAGAGTGGTTAACGTCCTTCAACAAGGAAATCATTCACATATCTAGGAAAAGAAAACCAGTACATTTTGAATATTCTCTCCGTAACAAAATTCTTAAATTAGTGGACAAAGTATCATTTGATCTAACCATCACCAAATATTTATCCTGGAATAGTCACAAAAATAACATCACAAACAAGGCAAATAACACTTTTAGATTCATCAAGCATGGTGTAAAACCAACAATCTCAAGAACAAGGATCTAGCATATACCGGTAACACCTAAGTAAGGCTTCAATTAGAATACTGTTACATAGTTTGGGATTCTTGGCAAAAAATATGTGTCTGCAAATTAAAAAAGTTCAAATAAGGTCAGCTTAAGGTATACACTAAATCAATACAACTACCAATACAGTGGTACCAAAATGCTACAACTTAACTGGTCTGCCTTACAACAGCCTAACCGATTTCTCTTCACTCAATTATAGAATAAGAAACAACCTGGTTAATATAAACTGTCAAATTAACCTCATTCCATCAAGAGATAATAAATGTATGCTGTCATATTCACCAAAAAATTACCACCCCTCATCCTTCATTCCTCGCACCATAAAACCTATCATCATGGACTACAACCAAACGTCTACAATTAACTAAATTCTTCGTTTTTTCAGAAATGTAAAAAATATCACTTGCAAGCCCTCTTGCACAAAAAAAATATTTTTTCCAAATGTGTCTCCTAGTATATTCAACAGATTGAGTAAAATGAGTATCCCATAGATATAGATGTATTGATTGAGTGGGTTTTGTGTTCTGTTCTTGTAAGCTAAGATTTTATTCACGATGAATGAAACTTTCAGTTATGGCGGATTTCCTGGCTCAATAACGTATTATATTTGCAATTCTTCAATGAACATACCAATATTTCTCAAGTAACACCTATAACAACTCCTTCAAAACTCCTATCTTTTCTTTGTCAATCAACCAATCAAGATTCTATAGAATTCTTTTGTGTACCAATTTGTCATTACTGGAGTATCAAGGTAAACCCCTTCAGGCAGTACAAATTGGTATACAATAGAATTTCTATAGAATCTTGATTGGTTGATTGGCAAATAAAAGACAGGAGTTTAGAAGGACTTTTTATATGTGTTACTTTAGGAATATTGGTATGTTCATTGAAGAATTGCAAATATAATACGTTAAAGAGCCAGGAAACCCGCCATAATTGTTGAAAGCCTTGTTTTTTCCCCTGAAAATTCAGTATTAAAATATATGTTTAGAAATACAAACAAACGTTCCTTTCAAATTAAAAGGTCGGTCTGTAAACTCTCGAGTAAATGACATGTATTCATTCAATGTCTTTTAATATCTTCTACTGATATGCAACAATAACAGGTAAAATATTGACCAAATGACTCAACTGCATGCACACTTCTTACGGAGTTTGTAAATTTGGATTCAACCATACAATGATTCAACCGTAACCGAGGGAAAAATGTAAACATTAGGTGGTGACACGGCCGTACACCGCAGTTTTTTTAGAAATCATTTACAGGTATTTACAGGTAAAATGATAGTTTCCAAGTATGCTGATCAAAATATTTGATACAAAAATAGACTATAAACATCCACTTTTGTTTGGAAAAGTGGAATGAATTGCTCTCAAGTTCAATCAAACGTGATAAGTTCGCTTCTATTTTTCAAAGCACTTCGGACTCTCAGTTTGGACATAAAATACAAGTTTACATGTGAACCTTGGTCTATGACGCTTGGTGAGGAGACTCCTCATTATATTTGGGTTCTGTACAGTAACACAACATAACGCAAAACCAGGGCAAGTGAGTGAAAAGGTAGAAAAATGAGGTGTCTACCTAATTGGGCTCGGATGATCCGCCATCTTGTTATGACTCAACAGAATTTGCCGTACAGGTTACAAGACAGTGAACTTGGAGATGGTCTCCTCAAAAAAAGGTATCTGGCAAATCCTTGCCTAATCCATGATGACCACGAGCAGGGAACATCGTTAAGGGAGTATGAGTGTCAGAAATTTTGTAATTAGAATTAAAATTCTGACCTTCTGTTTTGAAGAGCACTACTAATGGAACAACTTGAGCAAAAAATTTTGAAAATCCATGTTGGAATTTTTGAGATATAAGACTTCAAAATTTTGGCGGGAAACAGATCTCTCTGGAGTTTTCCTTCAATTTGCATAAGATGTTTATAGGCCTTTAAATATATGAAATTATAATTAGAAGTTGATTAGATTTTATACACAGTCTATTTTATGTCTTTTAAAGTGACTTATGACCAAGGAAATGTGATCCATGAGCAAAAAATTTTAGCACTATTTGAATGGATACAACCCGAGGATATAGAATGCTTCTGAAATCTGAGGCTCGTACTCCCTTAACATTAAACCCTACTGAAAACACATTTGAAGATCTCTTCTCAGAAACCACTTGTCTAAGTAGAAACAGACTTGATCACAACGATTGTAAGATTGCCCCTTTACCGGTATATGGTGGGTCCTGACCTCGTCTAAGAAAGATGGAAGCCAGTAGGAAACATAGTTTAACATTGAACTCCATTAAAAAAATTTGATCTCGGAAACCTCCAATCTAATTTGAACCAAAATTAAATATAACAGTTCTTTGGTTGTTTCCTTCAAAATTTTTGCCTGGCAGGTCCACATCCAAAACTAAGGTGGCCACCAGCTGAGAATATAGTTAAACATTGGACCCTATTGGAAATGTCATTCATATCTTTTGTCATCCATGTTATAGGTGCAGTATAAGTTTGAATTTTATTCTGGTTCATTATCTCCTTGTCGAACAAAGTTTGAGAGGGGATATAGCAGTTGGCCCATTTGTTTGTCTGTTAGTCATAACATCCGTTCAGCTGTGAAAAGGTTATAAGTCCATGTATCTTTTGTAAGTCAAAGAATGATAAGTTTGTGTCCATAGGTACATCTTGGATAGTACTTGACATTGGTGTAAAAATTAGGTAACCCTTACCTATATTTCATGCATGAGTGACTTTGGTTTGTGTTGAAAGTCTATCTAAGATGCTAGAGCAGTTAAAGGAATAATATTTTGTTGTTAGATGCCCCTTAGATAGTGACAAGGTTCCTGATAAATAGGTTACTTTGATCTACATTTCATGCATGAATGACTCTGGTTTCAGTTTACGTTAACTTTAAAGTCAAGATCTGAGATACTAGATAGTAGGAAGGGAATGATACTTTTTCAGTAAATATGCTTTGGATAGCCGGGAAGATTTAGATAAAAAGTAGGTCATATTGACCTATATTTTATGTACAAGTGACTTGGGTTAAAATTTGCAGGTCTGAGATGCAAGAGAAGGTAGAACAATTCAATTTTTAGGCAGATGGACCTTGAAAACAAAGAGCTCCTTATAAATATGTCACCGAATAATATGTGGCTGACCTGACTGCAGAAATTGTGAAATTGAACCAAATGACTAAATACCGAATTTACTGTGAATTTAAATTCTGCATATGCGCATTTCGACAACTTATGTCACTTCAATGCAGATAAAATCTAAACGTTTGGAAGACCATAAACTCAAAGATGGTTAAAAACGGAGAGAGAGAAAACAAATAACCAATATGATCTAAATGTTAAGCCAAAATCAGCTAAGGACAGAGCTATGCAAGAGGGAGATACTCTTTAGTTTTCAACAAAATTTACAACTAGATGTTGTCGGAAACGACAGCTATCCCCGCACTCCCTGTTTGACACAGAAAACAGTTGTTATACACCCTTGGCATAATTTTTTTCATTATCTTTGAAATCTACCTATTGATAGTCATTATTGTTACTAAAAGAATTCTAGGATATATGGTTGCTAAGTAGAATTCCAAAAAATAAGTGGTCTTTGAGACTTTCAGGAAATTAACCAAAATTGGAATAAATATTTTTGAAATCCAGTTGATGAAAATGTTTTTCCTAAACTAAATAAACAATTTAAATATGGTTGCTAGGTAGAATTCCAAAAAATAAGTGGTCTTTGACACTTTCAGGAAATTTACCAAAATTGGAATCAAATATTTTTGAAATCCAATTTATGAAAATGTCCGTCCTAAACTACACAAACATTTTAAGTATGGTTGCTAGGTAGAATTCCAAAAAATAGGTGGTCTTTGAGACTTTCAGGAAATTTACCAAAATTGGAACCGCCTTTCAGAATCGTAAGTTATCAGAATTTTGCTTTTTACCAAACACTTGTCAGAATATAATATAATATGCCAAAATTAAAAAAAAATATGTGTCTTTGACATTTTCAGGAAATTTACCAAAGTTGGAACCGGAACCAAAATTCCAAAAGCTTATTGCAAATCTATAGACTATATGCAACAATTCTGCATAAAGATTTGATCCCTAAATCCAAAAATGTAGGAGGAGTTT
>MJUU01040442.1:7675-18128 GCA_002080025.1 Modiolus philippinarum
CATCAGAACCCCTTTTTTCGAAGGCTGGATGCGCCAGTGATACCGAAATCGCAGTAAATGTTAGTCCTGCAGATGGCCATTTTGACATCTAATATTTCATCGGTGAATACAAAATCAAATATTTTCAAGACCAAAAAACATTTAAAAATATATGACATCAAAGATATGAACGAATAACTAAAAGAACAAAAATTAATACCTTAATCACCTAGGAGAGAGATTTAAGTGAGTGGAAACCAAAGTTTACAGGATTTCTTTATTTTAGATATTTTAACTCTTCAACCTATCGGTTTTCGTCCATACAACAGAGAACGTCTGCACGACTTGGCCGGTGATACCAGCTGGAAAAGCACATGGGACATATGCGAATTCTTCATTGAGAAATAATTAGAACAACCTCTACGTCTCGACTCCCTAGCTTCTTGGGTTCAGGCTAGAAATAAAAATAGTGTAATCTATGGAACGCCATGACTATCTTACGTAGTGTATAACCATTTTACGTGGTACTAACTTTATTATGTTATGTAGTAACTTTATTATGTTATGTAGTAACTTCATTATGTTGTGTAATAACTTTATTATGTTATGTAGTAAATTTATTATGTTGTGTAGTAACTTTATTATGGTATGTAGTAACTTTATTATAATATGTAGTAACTTTGTTATGTTATATAGTTACTTTATAATGTTATGTAGTCAGTTTATTGTGTTATGTAAAAACTTTATTACGTTATGTTGGTACTTTATTGTGTTATGTATTAACTTTAAAATGTTATATAGTTACTTTATTATGTTATGTAGTCAGTTTATTATGCCCTGTGCATTGTTGACCTCATTATGTTAAGTATTTAGTGTATTATGTTATGTAAAAACTTTATTATGATATGTACAAACTTTATCACGTTATGTTGGTACTTTATTGTGTTATGTAGGAACTTTGAAAATGTTATGTCGTTACTTTATTTTGTTATGTAGTCAGATTATTGTGTTATGTAGAAACTCTGTTACGTATGTTGGTACTTTATTGTGTTATGTAGTAACTTTTTTATGTTATGTCGTGACTTTATTGTGTTATGTAGTAACTTTATTATGTTATTTAGCGGGTTAGTAACTTCAAAATGCTGCATAGTTACTTTATTATGTTATGTAGTCCGTTTATTATGTTATGTAGAAACTTTATTACGTTGAGTTGGTACTTTATTATGTTATATATTTACTTCATTATATTATGAAGGAACTTTATTGTGTTATGGTGTTACTTTTTTATGTTATGTGGTTACCTTATTATGTTGTATAGTTTATTCATTATGTTATGTAGTGATTTTATTATGTTATATTGAAACTTTATTTTGCTATGTTGTTAATTTTTTATGTTATGTAGTTACTTTACTGTGTTATGTATGATCTATATTATGTTGTGTAGTAACTTTATTATGTGTGCAGTAACTTTATTGTGTTATGTGGTTAGCTTATTATGTTGTGTAGTAAATTCATTATGTTATGTAGTAACTTTATTATGCTATGTGGTTACCTTATTATGGTGAGTAGTAACTTCATTATGTTATGTAGTAACTCTATTATGTTATGTGGTTACCTTATTATATTGAGTAGTAACTTCATTATGTTATGTAGTTAGTTTATTACGATGTAGTGAACGTATTCATGCGGATCCAAAAAAACCCGGATGTCCAATATCACGTTGAAATAATGACGTCGCCTGCAGTTGTATGTGACATAAAGAGAATTTTAGAGGAAATCGGCATGGGGGACTTGTATGAAACATTTGCTGCTGATAAATGAACTTTGCAAGCCCTTTTCCGATTAAGATCTCATAAGTTTGGACTTAGTGTACTTATACATGAGATAATATCTCATGTCTACACTTTGTTCAATTACTATTATCTAAATGTTCAATTACCATCATCTAACTTTATGTAAATTCTAAAACCTAAGGATTAACTCCCACTATCGTAGTTTCGTCCTTAGCTATATTTGATATTACTGATTATTCGGATTTCATTTGGTTTTATGCATTTTAAACATTTTTTGAAATTATGGATTTCCTTTGTTTGGGTTATAGTGCTGCTGATGATGAATTAATTTCCGAAATGGCCATACAGCTCATTAAGATTATTGCAGTTGGAGTTAATATATGTGTTATGGTCTCATGTTCATTTACTCCATATCCTTTCGCAAAATATTTACACCGCTACACGATTGGGGATAGGGCCAGGTCACGCGATATTCTCAAAGCAAAAGTGTTCATTATTGATGTCATATATATTACTTATGTTTATACTCGGGTAAACCTCGTTCAATATTACTTTATTCCTCCGTTAAAACATTGATCTTGTAAAAGTGCAATAATTGTATATTATTACATCTCCGAAACGAATCTCAAATCTGATGCAATAAAAATGATCAGCATGACAAGATCTACCCACCCTGCATTTTTTTCTAGTTGAAGAAAATCGGATGACCCATTGCAGAGTAGTTACTAGACCAATCGCAACCAAACTTGGTGAAAACAGTCCTTTGGAAAAAAAGTGTCCCGCAAGTCCGCATTACATCCAAGATGCCCACCAGCGGGTAATTCAGTTTAACATTGCAGCATATAAAAACGCGTTCAAAAATCTTCTCCTATGAAAACTGATGAGCCAATGGGAGCCAAACTTAGTCAAAATAGTCCTTAGTTGGCCCCTTTTAGAAAAAAGTATCCGGAAAGTCACAATCACATCCAAGATGGCCTTCAGCGGGGAACATTGAACCCTATGGGAAAACACATTTGAAAATCTCCTCTAAAACTGCTGAGCCAATTGGAACAAACCTTGGCCACAATAGTTCTTGGGTGGTCCATGCAGAAAAGGTGTTTTTCAAAACCGTGCTATATCCAGTGGGGAACATAGTGTAACATACGACAATTTGACCCTATGGGAAACACATTCAAAGATGTTCTCCTATGAAACAAATTGGCCAATGTGGGCGATCTCCTTTTGAGCCAGAAGTCTTTTGCACCAATGCTGCTTTTGCGTCAATTCATTGTCTTGTTTTTGAAGTGAAAATGCGTCAAAGATAAAGAATTTGTTTGCGCTAATCTACAGCATTACAGATATTTATTACAATATTACAGAAAAAATACAATACGTTTGTTATATACCCTCCTCCTTTATTCGGGATCGAAATTGGTTGGTTTCCCTGGTAGAGTTATTTAAAATCTAAAGCTATAATAAATTATTTTTACAGTATCTGTACATTTTTCATTCTTTATTCAATAAGAGGCTGAAACTTGTAGCTGGAACTTGCAAACTCAAAGTGACGTCTTGTCAGTTTTCAAGTCATCTTGAACGCGTTTTTATATGCTGCAATGTTAAACTGAATTACCCGCTGGTGGGCATCTTGGATGTAATGCGGACTTGCGGGACACTTTTTTTCCAAAGGACTGTTTTCACCAAGTTTGGTTGCGATTGGTCTAGTAACTACTCTGCAATGGGTCATCCATTACAGACATAGCAAAGGTTCAGTTTACACGATGAAATTGTCATTTCCTTGGCATTATAATTTTTCTTTACTCTCTGAAAAATCGTAAGAAATGCTATGGGGTCAAATGTAACGTTATGTACCCTATTCTCGACATTAACGCTGACACCCTAACTTAACTTATCACGTGAACAAGTTGATACATGAGAAGGTATGGACTTTGAAATTTCAATTATATAATAACATGGAAATACTCCTTGGATCATGAGAGTTCGGGGAATTGAAATGGGGGGGGGGGGGGGGGGGGGTCTTACAACGCAATTTAAGCTAATTTGTAAGATATCATTCAATCAGAATTTCGTTAAAGAAGGGCGTTAAGGTCAAAGGTCGGGATGCAATCAATCTATAGATTTTTTTTTAATTTTGCACAGATTTAAATATAAGACATCAATAAATGTAATAAAAATGGGGGTCACCGAATTCGTTTCATTGTACGACTGTCTGATAAATGACCCTTTGAACCAGAATATACTTGGAAATAAAGATTTAATGTACAAATTTGTCGCTGTTTGCATTATATCTTCAGTCTTACTGGATCCATAGATTTTGTTTAAAAAAAAACGATATAATGTGTAGAAAATATAGGGGTCACCGAGTTCGTTTTCTCTGTGGGGAACGTCAAAGTTGTCAACTTCAATGAAAAAAAACTTATTTCTATTGAATATTTAACTAAAATATATAGAGTAAATATAAACGAGGCTACAACAACTGAACATTTTTTTAAAAGAGGCAGTAAGCTTATGCCTCGAAAGTAGCGCAATGGCCAAGCTTTAAAATAATAAATGATTTAATGAACTAAATTTCATCTTAATAAGCAATGTGTAAACACGAGAAATATATATATCATATGCATTTATTGGGCATTTTTTAACTAAGATGATTAACGCAAATTATTCTTGTCTTTTGGCAATCTCGGTCTTCCGTTAAAAAGATAATACACATTCAACTGTTTCTTTTGTATGCTATCTGTAAGTGGGTCATTTGTAGACCGGACTTGGCTTCCTTTCTTGGCTTGGATTTGGAAATTACGAACGCGGATATTGTAGAAAAAGATAACAATCGGACATTAAATTCAATTGTTTCCTTTAAGCTATCTTGGACATATTTTATAGAAAAACTTTGTTCAAGAGCGTGTTTTGTGTAATGTTGTTTGCTTAAACGATTCTGCATCCCCTATGGCGTTGTGTGCATCATACGTAATTAAGAGAACATATGAAACAAGGGACTCCTGGTTATACTTGTAATCCTCCACTTTCGTTTCTGGGAGTAAGTCTCTGAAAAGGGAGAGTGTATAAACAAATCCCAAGCATTTAGCTTTAATTAAGAAGGTCGATGCGTTCGGTCTCCTCTAAATTTTTTATCAACAGTCTCGCATCTTCCATTTTCCATTATGCGCAAATAAAATACAGTTTTCCGGTAGCCAAGTAGTTAAATTTTCTAGACTTTCTTTCTTTTAATCCGTAAACATAATTTCGTCATTCCTATACAATATGTTCCCGTACCGGTTGAAGCCTGTAACATTTGATGCGGAGGCCGACATTTTTTAGTAGGTTGGACCGGTACTTGCAGAAATCGCTGCTGTCCTCAGCTAGATTGTATCAGTATTTATACCAGTAAACATAAAAAAGTTTGAACAATTGCCACGCGTATTAATATTGTTTTTGCCATAACAAGTTGCCATATCCCGAGTCATGTACAATCTTGTATGTTGTCAGTCAGTTTATGTTGTATAAATGTATTTGTCCTGCCCCATGTGGGCCCATTCTTTGGAAATAAAAGATATTGTATTGTATTGTATTGTATTGTACATTATAATTCCCCCCAAAAAATAATGCGACCTAAAAACCAAGAAATGCAATTTGGTACTACAAATTTATTAATTACATATATCTAAATACCCGACTTACCAAGCAGCTACATAAACTAGAACCGCAATAGATATAAAAAATAACAAAATACAGAAGTAACTGTGGATTTTATTTCTACATATGACTATTTCGACAACTTATGTGTCTTAAGTGCAGAACAAATCAAAACATTTGGAAATCCGTAAACCAAAATTTGTGTAAAAGCTGATAGAGAACAAATTACAAATAAGATCTAAATAGAAAAGCTAAGATCACCTAAGGACAGAGCTATGCAAGTGGGGGATACTCCAAGTTAGTTTTAAACGAAATTCTATTAATTTCGATATAATTTTTGTAAGTTTCAAAAAAGAAGAATCGATTTTCGGTCCGGCATCTAAGTCCTGGATAAATAAGACATCCGAATTACTACAACTTTCAGACTTTTCTCTCTGTTCTTAGGATTATCCTAATCCGCTGCAATATTGCAAATCAGGTGTGATGGTAACATTTTTGAGGGGTTAAAATTGTATTATTTTGCATTCAGGAGGTTTTTTCCTCAATTCGCAAATAAAAAGAATTTTAGGTAAATGATATTTTGTTAGCAAATTGAAAAAGGAGTAATTTAAGCCCCCCCCCCCAAAAAAAAAAAAAAAAAAAAAAAAAAATGATAGATTGATGATCTCCTTTTTTTAGATAAAGGTGAGTAAAAGTTTGGCGAGCAACTGAACCCTTCTGAAGTTTTCATAGGTTCAACATTAGTAAGGTTTAACCATGAATGAATGAAACAAAATAAATAGGATTTAATGAAATTTTCACAGAATGCTCATAAAGATGTATAAATTGAAATTGTGGATGACTTTTTGTAAGTGATAAATATGCCCGGGGACAATGTTACAGTCTTAAAAAACTTAATAGAATTGGACAGAAGTTTTTATGGGAAATGTTATCCCCAGAACAATTTTTAATTCCTGGTAAATGTTATGTCTTGAATTATCTTCTTAGGAGCTATTTCGTTTGGACACATTTTCCTGGTGAACCCATTTTACTATATCATTTACATCGACAAGTTGATTCTATATTTATATTAGGTAGAATCCATTTGTAAACACGGACGTGATAGAAGACACCAATCAAAGTACAGTCGGTTCGTTGTTTAACGTAGATATCTCAAGATAGAGTTTCGGAAAAGGTGTTGCTAGAACAAATTTGCCCCCAAATTCACATTTTTCCTGTGAAGCGGGTCCTTGTTGCCCATTTCAATCTATGGTGTACGGGAGGCAACTCGAGTAAAAAGTTACGTTCCTTCATGCCGTTACAGGCCCCTCGTACTATGAAGTTTTAAAGCCACAATGTGGCGCTTTATGCCTGTATCTTGACCTTAAATAAATAAGTTGATACTAACCAAGTGAAAACAAAGTATTCAAAAGATATCAAAACTTAAGAAATACATGTGACACGTATGATAAACACATTTTTGCTTTTAGAGGGCCAAGTGACCTAACCCTATCCCTAACCTTGGTAAGTCCCAATCTTATGAGCCCTGAATTGGTCAGTAACTAACAAATGCTAAATTTAATGCATTTGTCCGCAGCAAATGTTTCTTACAAGTCCCCATTCCGATTTCCTTTATGACCCCCTTCACCTGATTATATGTCATGTGATATATAGGACATCCGTTTTTTTTTGGTTCCGCATGAATTACGCTCACTACATCGTAATAAACTAACTACATAACATAATGAACTTACTACATAACATAATGAAGTTACTACCCAACATAATAAGGTAACCACATAACATAATAAAGTTACTACATAACGTAATAAAGTTACTACATAACATAATGAAGTTACTACCCAACATAATAAGGTAACCACATAACATAATAAAGTTACTACATAACATAATGAAGTTACTACACAACATAATAAGGAAACCACATAACATAATAAAGTTACTACATAACATAACGAAGTTACTACACAACATAATAAGGTAACCACATAACATAATAAAGTTACTACATAACAAAATGAAGTTACTGCATAGCATAATAAGGTAACCACATAACTTAATGAAGTTACTACATAACATAATGAAGTTACTACACAACATTATAAGGTAACCACATAACATAATAAAATTACTACATAACAGAATAAAGTTACAACACAATATAACAAGGTTACCACATAACATAAAAAAGTAACATCATAACACAATAAAATTCTTTCATAACATAAAAAAGTAAATATATAACACAATAAAGTACCAGCACAACATAATAAAGTTTCAACACAACACAATAGATTAACAACATAACATAATAAAGTAACTACATTACACAATAAAGTTTCTACGTAACACAATAAACTGACTACATAACATAATAAAGTTACTACATAACATAATAAAGTTACTACATAACAAAATAAAGTTACTACATCACATGATAAAATGACTACACAACATAATAAAATTTGTACCCCGTAAAATGATTATACACTACGTAAGACAGTCATGGCGTTCCATAGTAATCGTATGACCTGGAAATGCAATATTTATCTTTCGATTTCAAACCTTCATTCGTCACCGAACATTGTCTCTATTCAATCCATGTGTGTAAGCTTGCTTATGGGACATGCCAGTAAGCGAGAGTACATGCTCTTTTAATCATTCTCCCTAGAAATTGTAACGTCTGTACACGGATATCATTATCTGGGCAGCTACTTATCTTCCCGAAAGCAGAAATGTCATAAATAAGCCTCCATACAATTGTAATAGCTATTTTTAAAAATCGTACATCCGATTTTTATAACCGTTTAAACGATTTAAAAAAAAACGTACAAACGATTTTTAAATTCGTACAAACGATTTAAAATCGTACAAACGATTTTAAAATCGTACAAACGACTTTATAAAAATCGTTTAAACGGTTTTTAAAATCGTACAAACAATTTTTTAAAATCGTACAAACGATTTTTAAAATCGTACAAACGATTTTTAAATCGTACAAACGAAATAAAAAAAAAATCGTAGAAACGATTTTAAAAAATCCTTCTGACGATTTTAAAAATCGTCCTAACGATTTTAAAATCGTACAAACGATTTTAAAAAATTGTTATAACGATTTTAAAATCGTACAAACGATTTTAAAAACCGTACAAACGATTTTTAAAATCGTACAAACGATTTTTATTATATTTTTTTTCTTCTACTTAGCACGAATAAGCTGTCGTATATTTCCCCTTTTCATGGGCTAAATTTTAAGCGGTTCCAGCTTCACGTCCTACATACTTTCCCGTCTCCTCGTTCACTTTTTTGTCACGATCCCGTTGTCTGTTTGCCTAAAACAGACAACCCTACTTCACGTTCATACCGCATTGAGACCCACTTAATTCTGATTATACCCCTTTTTCAAGCTTTTGATGGCGGTATATCGTGGCAAACATTTTGCACTGCATGTAAAGTATGGAAGATTATATACATCACCCGAGTGTTGTGTAGATGTATTTATTCAAATTCATGCACCACGGGCATTTATTCTTGCAGAGGAAGGACATCAATACGATCACCCTTTGCACGTCGCAGACATGTATATAACTTGTACTAGTATTTTGTTTTTGTTTTTGTTTTTTATTGTTTTATTGTTTTGTTTTGTTTTTCTTTTTTTCCTTTTTTGTTTATTTACACCTACATTTTATATTATTTTGTCAATATTAATACATTCTGTTTTAAAGAAGAATTTAAATGTTTGGAATATTATGAGGCATATAGAAAAAAAATTGTAAGTAATAGATATAAAACTGTACAAACATTGTTCACGTATACACTATAAAACGAAAAGGATGTGTGCAGCAATGGATCTAGCTTTCGGAAATCGAGGGTTCCGATAAGGTGCAAGAAAGAGGATTTCAGTCGTTATTTTGACCAATTTTATCAATTTTTGCCTTAATTCTACACGAAATAAAAAAAAAGAATCCAGAAAAATGGAGTTCCAACTTTTGGACCCTCCTCTGGATCCGCCAATGTGCCAAATTACTGATACAATAAGAATCAATAATAAAACTGAATAAAACAAAATCGTACCTTTATTTTTTTTATTATTTCTGTTTGTAATTGCACCCGTGGTAACTTTTTCCTTTTAAAAATGAAGATTTTATTAAACCCTCTGACAGTGTACACTGTAACAAGAGGCAACTACAGATACATTAAAGTACAAGCAAGTTATAAAACAAAAACAGATAAACATAATATTAACATTTCCCAATCATAAATTATAATACAAATCAGGTCAAATCACATTTCAGTATAAATATCTGAAGACAACGTGAATAACTTTCATATCGAGTAGACCGAATTATGCCGAGTGTGTACTTTTTAAATGCCGTGCGTAGATTATAACAGAATTTTAACCTAAAGGATAATACATTTTTCTATTCCAAAGTGCAATGAGGAGATTTGCATATGGATACTAAAAAGAGTGAAAATTATAATACATATATAGAAATGAAGGATTTTTAACATGGATATATTTCTTCGGAGAAGTAACAATTTTAAGATTTTCACGTATATACAATGTGATATGTGAAGTACATGCCAAACAAGATGTATTTGAAGGAATCAACAGAAATAGGCATTCCGTCTGGATTGATTTTATGTATTTTTCTGCTGTTATGATCCATAGTGTATGTCGTAAGTTTTTGTTCTGTTTTGTCATGTTTTTTATTTTTATTTCCTGTTTTTATTTGTTTAGTTTTTGTTTTTTGCTGTTGTTTGTTTTTTTGGGTTTTTTGTAAAACTCCAAATGTTTGCACTACAAGACCACCTACATACAAGGCGTTATCATATTATTTTTCTTACTCAAACCTGAACCCCGGGACCTGGATACTATCATGTCATAATTTTGGGTTATCTTCTTAATTCGTATTTATTTAAGTAGAAGTCACCGGTCACTTTTTAATCTTTCAAAATGACATTCGGAAATCCGACCAGCTCGTTAAAGGTTTTTCTCATCTGAAATGCACTAAAAATAACAAAAAACAAAAAACAAAACAAAACAAAAAAAA
>MJUU01040442.1:19222-33660 GCA_002080025.1 Modiolus philippinarum
CCCCCCCCCCCCCCTTCAAGTTAAATGGTCGGTCCCTTAGGCCGTTTAAAGAAACGCGCATGTGTTTCGAATTTTGCTGTACCTCAAGATCAATTGGCTTGGATAATCAAAGAGCGTATGGAAGAAGCCCACACAGAAGTAAGAAAGAATGTAAAAGGAGCAATGCATGTTCAAAAAGTATATTATGACCAAAAACAGTCATGGGAATGTTTCAATAAAGTAGATCATGTTTTTGTGTTCTTCCCAAACGTTAAAACCGGAACAACACCAAAACTAGCATGTTTGTGGAAAGGCCCATTCAAAGTCATATCAAAAATATCGGATGTCAATTTTTAAGTGAATTGTGGTAGAAAGGGGCGACCTCAAATCATTCATATAAATCGAATGAAGAAACGACGACCACACATTTTATTAGGGGAAGACTACTCTAATATGTCTTTTACACAAGATAAAAGCATACAGATTGATGAACATTTAAACATACATCATCGGAAAATAACACAAATAGTCCAAGTGATGAGATACATGTTAGTTCTGTAAAAGAAACAGATGATAAAACATCAGAGTTAGAAGAAAACCATTGTGGTTAAAAAACTACGATACAAGATAAATCGTCCTTCAAAATAAAATCGAAGTTATAGAACAAGTAGATGAGGTATATTTGTGTCACTGTTATATCAAATTGTAAATAGCTAATTGTTTAGACAAGTGGTATGGAGACTACCTTTTTGTAACTAAATTGAATAAGAAAATAATTCAATACTGCATTTTCTATTATTTACGCTTTACATGTATCGTAAAATCCGAAATCTCATGTTTTTGGGAAAAGTCACGCCCTTTGCATGTAAAAGACCCCTTACTTAAGCCATACGCGCCTTTGGTGTAGGCAAAATTATTTCAAAACTAGTATTCCATATTTGTTTTCCAGTGACAATCAAAATTCCTACTTTGATATAATGTTTTTTGCCTAAATTTTGATAAAAAGTCAGTTGCACTGCATCCAAAAGCTAAGTTATGGACAAGAAAGCATGGACTCACGGCTCATTATGAAACCCTGTGTCCATTAAAGCGAGGACGCTTATTTTTCGGAGGCGTGGGCAAATGTAGTGAAATAGAATAAACACTTTACCTCAAACACTGTGGTTACCAGAGTTTTGTATACACATGGGAATCCCCCTTTAAAGGGTCTAGATTATAGGTAGAGATCGATGATAAGTCAGAGGTGTTACGATAGAATCGGGGTATATATGTAAATATGCCATTTAATTGTCCTAAGCAATACATAAATTGTCTTTAAACATTGTTTAGAAAAACAAGAAGTGTTATATGTGATTCTAAATACCGAAAATCTTACCCCTACCCCCACAAATTTTCCCTGAAATTGGTGATTTTTGGTCTATGTTCGCATTACAATAACCAGAACATGCAAAATGTTTGTTGTATATGACAATGTTGCATCAATTACATCATTATTTTGTATTTTAACAGCCATTGGTCGACTACAACTCAATATTTCTCTCCAAATTGATGAAAAATGGGAATTTTCAACATTTCAGATTTGTCCATAGTTCACTGTTAAATCGCAATATATATCAAATCTGTAGAATAGATCTGCAGATATGCCAATTAATTGGTCTAAGCAATACATAAGTTGTTTGAAAACATAGTAAAGAAATCAAGGATTGTTATATGTGACTCTAAATACCGAAAATTGTACCCCTACCCCACCAAATTTTCCCTGAAATTGGTGTTTTTTGGTCTTTGTTCACATACAAATAACCAGAACATGCAAAATTATTGTTGTATATTACAATGTTGCATGAATTACATCATGATTTGGTATTTTAACACCCATTGCTCGACTAAAACTCAATATTTCTCCGCAAATTGATGGAAAGGGGAATTTTCAGAATTTCAGATTTGTCCATACTTAACTGTTAAATCGCAATATGTATCAAATCTATAGAATATATCTGCAGATATGCCAATTAATTGTTCTAAGCGATACATTAGATGTCTTAAAACATTGTTTAGAAAAACAAGGGGTGTTGAATGTGACTTTAGATACCAAAAATCTTACCCCTACCCCAACACATTTCCCCTAAAATTGTCAATACTAGTTTTTCTATGTTGGGATAAAAATAACCACCACACGCAAATTCTGCGTTGCATATAACAAAGTTGCATGAATACTATCATGATTTGGTATTTCAAATCCCAGTTGTCAGCTTAAACTCCGAAAATTGTACCCATACCCCACCAAATTTTCCCTGAAATTGGTGTTTTTTGGTCTATGTTCACATACAAATAACCAGAACATGCAAAATGTCTGTTGTATATTACAATGTTGCATGAATTACATCATGATTTGGTATTTTAACACCCATTGCTCGACTAAAACTCAATATTTCTCCGCAAATTGATGAAAAATGGAAATTTTCAGCATTTCAGATTTGTACAAAATTCACTTTTAAATCGTTATATATGAGGCAAATCTGGAGGATTTATCAGCAGATATGTCAATTTATTGTCTTAACCGATACATATGTTATTTAAAAACACTGTTTAGAAAAATAAGGAGTGGTCAATTTGTCTCTAAATACTAAAAATCTTACCCCTACCCCAACAACATTAAACTTAAAAATCTCAAAAATATGACCGTCTGTACATATAAATGAACAAAGCACAATAATGTTGTACTTTCTTTGCAAAAGGTGCATTTGATACAACATATGTAATTTTGACACCAAAATATGGGTAAAATTGAATATTTTGGACGATTATCGTGAAAAATGGGAAGTTTCAGAATTTCAGAATTTTCCGAAATTCAAAGTTAAATCGCTGAATAACTGCTCATAAACCGGGCGCATGATTTTTTTTTTTGATAAATGGGAGGCTCTGTGTGTTTTGGTGTTTGAAAATGATAAGTCATTAGAATTTTATACAATGTTAAAAGCTTTTCAAGCTGAATAAAATGAAATAAATTGTGTTGAATATGTGTAGTAAGGGGTAATATGTTTGTAATTTATGACTGAAGTTAGTCTAAAAGGCTTAAAAGCATACTTTCTAATTGCTTAGATGTGATGAACATTTTCAAGTTATATATCAATTTCATGAAGTATTTGCATCTCAAAGTCAAAACAGCAGAAATTCTGAAAAACGAAAAATTCCCATTTTTCATACAATTTCGGACAGAAGAGTCGATATCAGACATTTTTAAAAGTTTAAATCTACTTAAATGATCTTCAGCATGTCAGTTGTAGTGAAATACACGCTAGAATTCCCATTGAACATTATCTTTTAAGGGAAGGGGTGCTAATTTTGACATTTATGAACCTATAATATATCTGAAACTAAAATTTTTGCATACAATTTGTTGCTGACATATCATAAATTATTATCGCATCGGCAATTATTAAATATTTATTCAGATTTTTACGACCCTTAAGTCAAAAAGTCGAAATTGTGAAAAATTTAAAATTACGAAAAATTCCATTTTTCAAAAATGTTATAACGAAAATCAAAATTTTATGGACTTTAATGGTTTTATTTTCCAACATTGTATCACAACTGATAAGTTAGGCATAAAAACTAAATCAAATGACGAGGGTTGTTTATCTGAAAGGAATTGACAGCCTAAAATCGACATTTTCGCAGTTTTTTGTAGGGGAAGGGGTAGATTTTTTGGATCCCCAGATCATAAAATTGGCGTAAAGTACCCAAACTTGTGTTCATTGTAAATCATATTAAATTAGCTTTAATTTGATACCAAATTTCATTACATATTACTTATCTGTAAAAAGTTATGGAGCTTAAAAGATGAAACTTATGTTGAAACGAAAATACAATAATTTTTCGGGTGTACTATAAAAGTGACCCTATACTGTCTATGCGTGCAGGTTATGTTCGTGTTAACATGTTTTATTTTTGAAGAAGGGACATAGAAGGACTGAAAAAAACCGGTCTGGTTCGGAAGTGTGGGGGGGGGGGATGCACGGAAAGTGTTTCCAGCCCACGGACTATTCCTAATACAATGTATGTACTAGATATAAAATTGGTATCTCTTATTGTTTTTGAGATACATAGGGCAGCACAAACATAGATGCATACTGCATAATACATCCGCCTTCGCTAAGCAAGGGAAGGCTAGTAAATGAAAGAAAAATACAAAAAACACCGAAGTTGCATAAAAACAGTAAATTTCATTATGCTGTACACGTGTTACGAGTAACCTCTCATCAGCAGCATTAAAATCAAATGATATGGAAAGTCGTAATCCAAAAGTAGTCCAAAAAGAAGTACTCATTTCCAAAAATATCGAAATAAGAAGCCAAATCCAGTCCCAAGGACATCTATCGAGTGCCATACACGGAATTAAGCCTCGGTAATTTTAAATGGTTAGAATTTTGATAAAACAGTAAATTTTAATAACACGCAAGGTAAAATTTTCATGTCAGACAAGTCTGACTATTGGGCTGGTGAATACCCTCGGGGACCTCTGGTCCATAAATATTACTCTCTATCAACAAAAATATATTACAAAAGCGAATCACAAATTCAAAGGTCATCAGCAAATGTTTTCAGTACTAAATCATGGTGACTTCAAGACCAATAATAAAAGCTTTGTTCCATTGCTTTGTATCACTTTGTCTCAAGTGAATTTACTCCATATCCCTTTTATTGCTTATTAAACACAAACAAATTAAGATACATAGACATTCGTCAGAATATACGAAGATTACTCATATATACATACATACAATATGAATGCATGTTGAACCTAGTAAAACAGACTTGTTTTTTAACACATATGTCAATTATTTACATGTATGGCACTCGGTAGATATCCTTGGTACTGGATTTGGCCTACTATTTCGATAATTTTGGAAATGCGTACTTCTTTTTTTACTTTTTTTTGGATTATGGCTTTCCATATTATTTGATTCTTATGCTGGCGATGTGAGGTTACTCCTTGAAGCACGTGTACAGGGTAACGAAATTTTCTGTTATTATGCAACTTGGGTAATTTTGTATTTTGAAACCATTGGACCAATGCCACTGCTGGTTTTTACTTTTTTTGGATTATGGCTTTCCATATTATTTGATTCTTATGCTGCCGATGTGAGGTTACTCTTTGAAGCACGTGTACAGGGTAACGAAATTTTCTGTTATTATGCAACTTGGGTAATTTTGTATTATGAAACCATTGGACCAATGCCACTGCTGGTGGACCAGAGGTCCCCGAAGGTATTCTCCAGCCAAATAGTCAGACTCATTTACCTTGTGTTTTATAGAAATTTACTGTTTTTATCACAATTCTAACAACTTCAAAATACTGAGGCTTCATTCCGTGTATGGCACTCGGTAGATGTACTTGGTACTGGATTTGGCCTCCTATTTCGATAATTCTAGTAATGAGTACTTCTTATTTGGCTATTTTTAGATTATGGCTTTCCATATTATTTAATTGTAATGGTTACTTCTTGAAACACGTTAGATTTACTGTTATTATGCATTTTGGGAATTTTGTACATAGATGTGCTGGCAATGTTTTGTTGATTATTTCTTGTTTTTCTTAAGAAACTTTCCACTGCTTTGTTGATGTCTTCCGGTCTTCCCATTGAAATGTTTCTGGCATAATATATTCGCTTATAAATGTTCCAAACATACTATAAAAGTAACTATTCTAGACAAAAACGATCTTTTTTTATTATAAAAGGTCTTTATGTTCTACTTGTAAACTATATGTTTAAATCGGTTAATTACTGTTCCTGTGTATAGTCTTTACAAATCATGATTACCTTAATCTGATGTTTTTATGGTTTTGTTTCCCGCTTGTTCTTTATTAGAGACATTCCGAATGTCTCGTGTTGACACTCATTTCCGTCTTAGTTGAGGAATAGAATGATCAAGACAGAATACACGCTCTACTATACAATAACATGTCTGTTTGAAATAAAAATCTGAATAACACAATTTTATTTAAATAGGGGCTTTGTTTACTAAAAAAGAAGATGCAGTTTCAATTGTATTGAGTTTTTCGAGGTAAAAATACCCAAACATGCGGTTTCGTTAACAAAAACTAGAACAAGGAATCTGAATCTAGGTATTAAATTACGATCAGTAAAGGTTTAAAAGTGGTTAAAACGTTAACGTCATACGTGCCAACAGAAAATGAAATTTTAGACACAGAATTAGTTTCCGGAGCATGACGTCAGAAAGCCTGAAACTTAAAGCGTCAGAGATAAAAAAAACAACACGTAATTTTGCAGTCATCAGGCCGAAAAGGTCAAGATCATATGTACTTAAATAAATTTAAAATTGAGCAGAAAGTTGGTATTGCATTACTTCAGAATGCCTTTATTGATTTGAATAAAACTTTACTGATGAGACCTTTAGAAGTAAGACATTGATTTTGGGATCAGTATATTAATGTCAGGTTTATATGTGCTGAAAGAAATGGGGTTTTTATTATGTTTTATTTATTTCTACTTTGAATTTTGATTTCAACAAAGTTTTGATTAGCAAATCTAGCATTTTTTAACTAGATTGGTAAATATATAAATGAAGTTTGCTCACAGTTTTTCTAGTTTATGTTATGTCTTGATATCCACATTATTGTAATTCATCGTAAATTATTCTTAATATTTACGACATAAAGTTTTTTTAATTCTTTGGAAAAAGGGTAATTACTGCAAAATGGGTTGTTGATATTTTTTCAAATTTTAGGTCTGGTAGATTTTGCCATGATGATCATTTTACTGTCATATTTTTGCCCGGGGGTCTCTTCCTATATATTGGTATACAAAGACGTACCGCTGAAATGGGTCACTTTTCTGACAAGTCATATATATCAATGGGGTGAAATATTCATCAATCTGTTATATCAATGGGTAGATAATTTGGCATACCATCGTTACAATTATGTTTGTGTTACATTTGATCTTAATTGTTGAGATTAAATGTAACAATAGTAAATTATATTATAAAACAGTGTCCAGTGTACAATATTTGCACTGGCAACAATAAAACATAAATAGATGACAATATTGATTTTGATTGGGACCGGATTTTCAACGAAAATATATACTACTCAACAAAAGAAACGATACGACACATTTGATTTTGTAAATATTTTTGTATTACGCAATTTAAAGTTTTTCTTTTAGGTAATTAATGTGTTCAACGCCAAAACGCATTTGTTTATTCCATTTTTAGATCAATTCCGAAACGGATACGATGAAAATCCGGAATGGAATTTTTTCGCCCAATGATCGAGTTTGCCGTTAACGGACGGATGATTTAAATTGTTTGATGTCAATAATCTGGACACTTCATCAGATTAACAATTTGCCATTTCAAAAAGATGAAAACAATGTCTCACCTCGATGCCCCGTTCAATCCGAAATCAACGTGAACAATGAATTATCGCGATCAGACCTTCGATCTTGATTTTTGCACTCTCAATTAATCGTTATGCAAAAAGAAGAAAAACTAAGGACTTTTGATTAATCTGAAGCAAATGTGCCCATCAAATGATTAATCACGTGATAGCGGGGCCTGTGAGACGTCACAACGTCAACATCGCGTAACACGCTTTTACACTTATGAGAACGGAAGTTGAAATCGGAAAGTATTTGGAAGTCAGCCGGTTCGAAAATGTGTAGTTTGTTTAAAAGGAAATATAGACATTCTCTCTATTTAGGTCTGCAAAAAGAAATTCCGGATAATGACCTTGACCGTGACCGGGGAGGGTTCAGAATTTTAAGAGACATTTTTGGGCAAAAAATACATTACATCTACGAGTTGTGGTTCTCTGCTAGAAATTTAAATGTTAATATTGATAAAATCTGTGTATCGTTTCTTTTGTTGAGTAGTATATGAATAGGTATGTTTTTTCCAAAATAATGAATATATGAATGGGGGGTGTTTTGAAGATCTCAGCCTGACGTCTGTACACAAAAGTATAGGTTGAGACCCCCCCCCCCCCGGGGATTTTGATATCTGTAAAAAAAAAACAGAAATTCACTGCTGTGTATTTTTTAACAGCTGCTAAAGTTATTGGTCTTCGAACTAATCGAGCATAATTTTAAAAGTGCATGGTGATGATGCAGACCAAGTTTGCTTACATGGCCAAGCAGTTTCAGAGAGAAAAAAAATGAAGTTGTTGACGGACGGACAACGGACACAAACTGATGACAAAAGGTCACATGGACTTTTAGGCCAGGGGAGCTTCAAAGTGAGAATACGCTAAAAGACCTTGGAGATTTTCAAAAACACATTTGTAATAAGAATTTAGAATTTGATATAATTTTGTAAAGTCCAATCTATGAATGTGGTAAAATCATTGATGAGTTCTGCTTTCTCCGAATGCATCCCAGAATAATTAAACAGTTTTTGAATATCAAATATAATTATCCCCCCGCTTAGCGAAAGCCGGAGGATTATGTAATGCAGTCCGTCCGTATGTACGTACGTACGTACGTGCGTTTGTAATGCTCCCCGATAGCTCTGGAACTATAAGAGATACAAATTTGAAACTTGGCACCATACTAGAGTATGATCAGAAGTAGCGCACTGAGGATTCGGAATTTAGGTCAAATGCCCTAGGGGCAAATTATGGGCGAAAACGAACTTTCGCGATATCCAATAATTGAAGAAATCTCTAAGGCCATTTGGGCTAGAAAGTTGAAACTTGGATATGAACTCACATATCATGTAGCAACTTCACAAAGGGTGTCGGAATTTTGGTATGACCGCTCAGTGCATGACCTCTAGGGGTACAAAAAGCATAAAAATCGATTCCGCTGGAACTCCTCTTACACCTTAAATCGCAGAAACCTTGTAATAAGGGTATAAGTAACACTATAAAAGTTTTCTGTGCCCTCAGGGTGGAAAAATGAGCGAATTTGTATTTCGAGATATCCAGTAATAAGCGAAATCTTCTTAAGTATTCATGTTTGGAAGCTGAAACTTTGTATGCAAGTTCCATTATATGCATCTCATTTACTGATGATAGCGGACTTTTGGTATGACCCCTGGGGCCATGCCCTTAAGGTGCCCAAAATGTAAAACAATCAGCACTCATCAGAATGACTGAACTCTATGTACAATTTTGATTTTGTGGTTTATATTTTCATGAGGAATTATTTGAATTGCTCTTTGAATCCGGTCTAAGCTCTTAGAATTTAGACCCCGGTGCCAAATTCGGTAAATTTCTTTAACATATCTGAAAATGTCAAAGACTAATAATTTTTGAAATTCCAACATGAAGTTTTATAATTAAGCAAATTTTCGATGTCATCAGCTAGTATGAACACTAGGATATCAAAAATATGATTCTCATTTTGGTAAATTTTCTGAAACTCTCAAAGATTACTTTTTGGAATTTTACCTAGCAACCATATCTTTTTTTATGCCTTATAGGTTTAATGATCGTTTTCAATGGTCAGATTGCAAAAATATTTGATTCCAATTTTGGTCAAGTTCCTGAAACTCTCAAAGACCAATTACTTTTTTGGAATTTTACCTAGCAACCATATCTTTTTTTTATGCCCTATAGTTTCAGTGATGATTTTCAATAGTCAGATTGCAAAAATCTTTGATTCTAATTTTGGTAAATTTCCTGAAACTCTCAAAGACCTACTATTTTTTGGAATTCTACCTAGCAACCATATCTTTTTCAAATATTTAGAGTTAAAATGATGAATTTCAACTGTCAGGTTGCAAGAATCTTTGATTCTAAGTTTGTTAAATTTCCTGAAACTCTCAAAGACCTACTATTTCTTGGGATTCTACCTAGCAACCATATATTTTTCAATTTCTTACAGTAAAAATGGTGATTTTCAACAGTCAGGTTGCAAAAATCTTTGATTCTAATTTTGGTAAATTTTCTAAAATTCTCAGAAACCTGTACTTTTTAAAATTCTACCTAGCAACCATAACTTTTTGGTGTTTTACAGTAACAATGATTGTTTCCAATGATTGTTTCAACAGAAAGAAATTTAGTTTAAAAAACACTTGTCTTTATGTACTAGGGGAGGTGGTCCCAAAATGGGTAGCGGGGGTCGCAATCTTTGATTGGCTGTTTTTCATTAATAAAGGAATTAATTTGATGATATTTCAAGCAACTTTCGGTTCAGAGATAGTCAAACACACGATTCTCTTTATTTTGAAAACAATGACATACCTGTCATTTCTTATTCTTACAAGAAATACCATCAATCAATTATTCCGCAATTGTCTAAAACGCGGAGTCGAGAAGAACTACTCCAGCACATGTGACTGTTCCACTCCATTCCATATCTCTATGACCGCTGTGTACTTATATATAAAGTGGGAACTTTCGAGGGGGGTCTGAATATCGCGAACTTCGAAATTAAACTGTATAAAAGTTTGTCTGCATATAATTACAGACACAATTACAAATACATCGGCAAACGAATACCGAAACAAGAACGAGGAAAGGGGAAATTCCAACTTATAAATCCAAAATCACGGCAATTCACAGCAACACAAATTGAGACAGCATGACAAAGACAAAACAAATAAAGAAAAATGAACAAGAACACCACAAAACTAAAGCACTAGCAGTGTGAACAAATAATAATTAGAGTGGCGCAAAAGAGGAAGTGCAGATGAAAAAGTCTAAAGACAAAATTATAGACTTGGTCATTAAAAGAACAATTTTTTAAAGATGTTGAGCCCCTCCTAATGTGTCTAAAATTCAAAAGATTAAGGTAAAAATTATGAACCGTTTTAACCTGGATATGGGATTTTTGTCTCCTTGACATTTACACCATTTCCTTTCTTTGTCATATTTGTATCTTTTGACATAGTTGCATCTAATATTGGTAACAATTGGAAGAAATATTGATGCCCAACAAAAGGAATCGACAAAGTTAAGCACTTTCCTACATTAATGTACTAACCGTGACGACAAAGAGCTAAACAAACAACATTACAAGGATACAGAAATCCTCGAAGATCCACATTGCCTGTCATACACTGGGTTCCCAAACTTCACGAAAATACTTACAAACCACACAACGTTTTGTTTTGGCCCCAAATGATTGCTCTACCGCAAAGATATCCTAACTTGTGTAAAGGATATGTTACAGAATACTGGGAATGCATATAAAAACTAGTTCGTCAATTGTTTGGAGAATAATTAATAGGTCTTTCCAGCACGTTGCGTCATAATGTTCTCACTTATTTATTCACCGATAATACCAAAATTCAAAGTTAAATATGTATATTTATTGATTCCTTTCGTGAAATGAAGTTTTCAAGCTGTGACCTGAACATTTGATCTTGATCTCATTTTGAAGGTCACGCCCTCCTGAACATTTTTTCTGTTGAATGTTTCTTTGTATCTTCAATGGTAAATGAGCTATTGTAATGCAACATTTATATAACGAAAGTTTTGATTGGTCAGAACTGACCGTCAATTCCACGATCTATACACCTGTGACAATGTAGGTTTCCTGTTTAGTCTGGTTCCTTGTATGGTTACAAATACACAAGTTAAAAATAGAACATGAAATCGATTAATGGTTTTTAATTGCATTACAATAGCAATAACAGTACATTATTTGAATACCCGAGGGCGTCAATCTTGATTTGACGGTCAAAATATCCGTTTACAGGCTCCGCTACGCGTCGCCTGTAAACTGCATTTTGACCGTCAAATCTACGATTGACGCCCTCGGGTATTCAAATAATGTACTGTTATTGCTTAATTTAAGTGAACACCCTGAAATCAGACATCACGAAATAGGTTTTCGTCCATAGGTCCAAAAGGGTTGGTCAAATGATTTTGGACCCACTATAGCAAATGTAGGCCTGAAAAAGTCACAAATTTTCCCCATTACATTTATTTAATCAGCAATTTTGTTAGTTTTATACCCGTTCCCACCTCAGAAAGGTGGGAATAATATTGTCTTTACTGATGGATTTGTTCCGCTCATTTGCAGAAACCATTTCATGTAGGATGTCAAAATTTCCAGGCTATATTGATTTTCATTTAATCTAGTACTGTTAAATAGATATTTACCAATCGTTAGCTTAAATGAAACTCAGTATATCACGCCAAAGCTACAAAAATGAGAAAATATAGCATTATAATAGGTAATGCAATTTATCTGAATTTTTGTAGTTTTGGCGTAGATTATATATCATTACCTCCTGATAAGTAAATATAGGAATTGTTTTAACAAAGGTCTCTATGAATTACAGATAATACATTCTTATCTGGTGGTAATAGAGTACTATCTTACTTATCAGTTAACAGGTAATGAACTATCTTATGGTAGATGGCAAATTGACTTATATTTTTTATAGAACAATTACTATCAACACCTATCTACTATTGTGGAAGAATATTCGTGGTGACAGAGAATGTAAAATACAACAAAATCTATTGACATTATAACTTTGTAATTTTTTTCGGTTCTTGAAAATATAGTTTGAAATTCTAAAGTCTCCATACAACAGGTTAAAAAAATACTGTTTAGATTTTTAGTGGAAACGATTAATTATTTTTGTTGGTTTCAATAAACAATTACTCAATTCAATTACTCATACATATATGTTTCATAGAATATACATTCATATAACGATCACGGGTGAGTGGATGTCGAGATAGGTAATTTTAAAGATCAAATATTGTGATATTGTAATTTTTGATAGATTGGCATAACTCTTTTGCCCATAAACCAATTTTACAAATACAAAGAGAAAATACAGAATAATATATATACACATAAATTCGTTACAAATGGCAAATAGATAAAATCTACACAAAAGCGAGAAAAAAGAAAAAGAAAAGAAATTCTATTATTATCTCAAAATTCTCTATGATTATTACTATATAGTTTTTCAGAATAGATAATTGGATCTAATAAGATTGAATTTGATAAGTTATTGAAATTTATCTATTTACGTCTGAAGGGTTCAAACAAAGCAGATAATACAGTAACAAATCAGATAATACAGTCTGCCCACAGATATTACGTCTGATTGGTTGATATTATACAATTAATAACTTTGAAATAGGTTGCTGCTGGGATTTATCAACCTGAAAAAAGTTATATTCACCGAGCCAAAGGCGAGGTGAATATTGCTTTTTGAAGGTTGATAAATCCAGTAAATCCAGTAATTGTTTTATTATATGATTATAATACAAGGAAAGAATTAATTCGGAAAAAGACAAATTGGAAATTGTTTTCACCCGAACGTCATCATTATTTATTCATTTGTTTGATTCTTTTATTATTCTTTTGTAATTTATCCCTTTGATAATAAATAAAACATTTTTGCCTTTTATTAACAAATTTTAAAGTTTTAAGAAGTTTATCCAAAAATACAGTTCTCTCTAAAATTAGATAGACAATGGGAATCTGGAATTTTTATTTCTATTTTTAGCCCAAATCAGGTTGACATTACNTTTACAAAATAAAAGATATCAATTGGTCTGCTATTGCACGTTCAATTGTTTATATTTGATGTCAAATGTCTTCACTGACTTCACTGCGACCACACTAAAATGAACCTGGCGACAATAAAATATTACTAAAAGGCAAAAAATTACCGGGGGCGGACACAATTTCTGTATTAAAAGATAGCCAAAGGATTAATCTTGAAAGGGAAAAATGAAATAATTGATTTCGAAGATGTATATTTCAAAGATCCAAAATGATATCCCGTAACTAAGATGAAATTGAGGGTGGTATCTTCCATTGTGTTCATGACTTGGCGGTAAATGTTATTTATAAACACTACTGAGGTACTCACAGGGATCAATGTACCGCATTATATTAAAATTATACGAAATTAATGGGAATGTTTCGAGATTTCTGTATCTAAATATCTATTTGGAACGATAGTCGAATGTTTACTGTTCCATTTAAAACAATAAAACAAACTATAGACAAAAAATCAAATTACGATTACCTGAATGGGCCTCTGACTCTAAGTTGTAATCATGACGTATATAGGTAAATTCGATTTCATTTCTAAAAATAGAGCCAGTATTGTAGCAGACTCCACGAACTTTGGGGTTTTATTCTGGGAATTTGCGTGGAAGGGCGGAAATGAAATTTTGCACACGTATTGATCAATTCTTTATGAATCAGCATGATAATTTTGGAGAAAATCTGGAGATGTATATTTGTGTCATCCAGAATGATAGACACCAACTTCAGTCCACTTAAACCGCAATTTACGCACTAATTACAAACTTTACAACCCAACGGCAAACATTTACATTATTTCTATACCTTAATGAAATACACGATTTAAAAAATCATTAAATTTTCTAAGTAGAAACAACTTTTTGGAATTTGTAACTACGGAAAACAAATCTAAGTAGACCTTTTTTGTTTCGTTTAATGAAGAGTTCCATTTCTTTTGTTTAAAACTAATCACTTATCGGCCTG
>MJUU01040445.1:13845-25929 GCA_002080025.1 Modiolus philippinarum
GGGGGGGGGGCACGGGGGGTTATTCCAGCCCATGGACTATAATACATAGGGGAAATATTTTAAGTTCATTTTTACCTTCTACACTGAAACGCTTCACACGATTTTAACTGTTCATTTATTAACATTCTCCTCTCTTTTTTGCGACCACTTGCAGACAAAGTAGCAAGTTTTAAGCAAAGGAAAGGCCGATTTCTTATTTATTAATCGAACTAAACATCCAAAGCGAACCGTAAAGTGCTGTCTATAACAAGATCACTTTAATTCACCATTATGTTTTATTTGTACGTTTTTTCAAGTTAACTTTATATCAAAGGATCGGAAGGTTCAGAAATTTTATGATATACCTTTCAGTGCAGTGAAAGAGAATAAAAGCAAAATTTGCTTGCAAAGGATATTCGAGGTCACAAAAGGCGGTTTTAATAATACATTTCACAGCAATTAAATCGAATTCTATGAAATCCAGACAGCGAAGCAGATAATAGCAGAATGAACTTATAATGGGAGGTGCATTAAATTTTAGGTTCTTTTGGGGGTATTTTTAATATTTTCCATTTGCGACAGTAAAACAATAAAACATAAAAATAAAATATATAAAGAATATCCCAAAATAAAACATGATTATCTCATAATTTTTGCCCTCTGTATCTGTAATTGTTAAAATAGTATTTTGTCCAGTAATTATTTATGCATTGAAAGATTTTTTTCTTTTAATAAGCAATAAACATTTGGTGATCGCATATCATTTCGAAGTGTTATATAACAGACAGTCACTTGAGGAATATAATAGCAGCAACAAGTATATAGCAGCAATAAGTATAGTGTTTATGAGTGCCATAAACACTATACTTATATCCCTTGCCCTGAAAATCATGAAATAAAAAAAACACTCTCTCGCCGCTTTACTGATATTCTTAAAATAACATAGAGTTAAAAATCTAAACATTCATCATAAACTGCAATGCCACTGAAAGTGTAAAAGAACATGCATCTTATATTTATAAATAATTGCTTCTATTTGTAAGGTTTCGACGAGGACCAAAGCTTTCAACGTCAATGTAAATAATTTGTCACAGAATGTTAAGCGGTTCAAAATAAAAGCCATTTGAACAGTGTTTGACAACAGTTGTTTGTAATTGTCAAAAGAACTGAGCAAATGTACAGAGATAATTGCAAGTAATCTATCAATGAAATCTTCCAACAAATAGTTCATTATTCGACTCTCCATTCGTTGTTTGATAAAACATTAAAATGTCAACCTTTCAACTTGGTCACTCCCATTTGATTAAAAGTTCATTCTGCTATTATACGCTTCGCTATCTGGACTTTATAGAATGCGATTAAACTGCTATGAAATATGTTATTAAAACCACCCTTTGTGACCTCGAACATCCTTTGGAAGCCAGTGTTGCATGTATTCTATTTTACTGCACTAAAAGGAATATCATTTTATTTTCAACCTTCCGATGATTTAAAAAAACATAGAAAAAACATATAACAGGTGAATTTTAGTGGTTTTGTTATATACAATCCTTTTTAGCTTTGCTTTGAGCGTTTAGTTCGATAACATAATACGAGCCAAGCTTTTTCTTTGCTGGGGACTTCCGACAGTATCTGCTTGTGGTTGCACAAAATATCAATGTTAATTGATCATTTGATGCGTTTCAGTTATCAAGCTAAAACTAACCTAAATACATAAGCCGAAAAAAAAAGATTTTAGTAAAATCAATCTATAACAGCAAATGGCAAATAAATGAAGGCATGTTTTACAAATTCCTCTCTAAGAATGTACTTCTATATTTCAATGCTAGACATATGATTTAAATATCATTATGATGTGATATGGGTACCACAAAAGTATCAAGTCTATAAAGCACTATATATCTAGGTCACGAATCTTTCCTTTCTGAAAAAGTCATTAGAACTGAGGGCAGGGGAATCATAATATCATTTGCTCATTGTTTATTATTTTATTGTTTTTATATTGTCACATACATGACTGTATATATGACAAATAAAGTTCTTGTATTCTTGTATAATATATCATTTTTTCCGAATTCTCGGCATCGGAAAAATAATAGATTGCAATTAAGGACAGTTTCTGCATTAGTCACCGAATAGTTTTCTCTCCTGTCTTTGGAAAGAAAAATAACTAGATTTCACTTAACAAATGATTCATTAAAGCCGCTACTCTCGGCACGAATTCTTGCACCTGTAGACAGCCCTTTTTAAAGATGGACAATAAACTGTTTTTGATATGAATTGAGCAGCGTTTCATAAATAATATAATGACGAGATGTAACGATTGGAATTGCGACTGAACGGTCGAAGTGGTAGGTACCATTTGAAGAAATTTGGTCAAGGGTAAGGATAGCAATGTTTGAAAGATTTCAGGGTTGAACATGTGGTTGAAAAGAACAATCAAGTTTTTAGCTGATGATGATCTGCTTTCAGTGTGTGTTTCCCATCCTCTCTTTCTTTAAAGAAAGATATCTCCAGAGGAAAATTTGATAGCACTGGTAACTATAAGAGTAGCCTCCAAATTGACTTGCTACAAAAATGACCTCCGCATAATCAAGAAATGCAAATGAAGACACTGAATGTTAATTATCATGACATGAAGTTTAGAAACACCTATGATAACTGAAAATTTAAATTTCAACAAATTTTTGTCGCCATTATTTGGCCATTCATTAAGAGTAAGTGCTGTTTCGACCTGCAGTAAATTAACCTATAATGTACCACAAAAATGAATTTTTGGCAATATAGTCAATATCTAAATAATTTTTCGACAAGAACATACAAGTACCTACAATATTACGAAGATAATGAGTCTGGATAGTGACTGACACCGTATAACTTGGTATTGTCACCGTATCGTCCATAAAATTCTGATGATGTTTTTTATAACTTTTTAATGTGAATTCAGCATACAAAATAAAGTAACACACTTTTATCTCCTCAACATCAGAGCAGCCCATCCATGAACCGGAACATTAATATTAACATGAACAATTTAAGGGTTGATACTCAAAAGGAAAATTGCTGTATTTTCTGGTTATAAAAATGATACAAAGAGTTAGTAATCAGGAAAGAAAATGGGAAAATATTGTTAATAAATAACTCAATAAACGAAGTAACAAATGAATGAAATTTGTTTTTGAAAAAAGATGAAAATCTTTTTAGTAGAGAGTCTTTTTATGCTAATCAGAGTTGTTGCAGCTGGTATATAGAAAGTCCTGAACAATTGTACAAAGACGAATAGTACGTTTCCCAAACAAAAGACATCTTAAAAATAATGATATCTTGCAAAAAGATAACACTAATACATTTCATAACAGGTTGTGCAGGTTAATACTCTGCTGGCTTGAAAGTAATCTCCGAAAATAAAACTATTTCACCAGAAGGAATTGAAATGAAAACATTCAAGAAACATTTTTTATGTTGTTTTGATCATTGACCATCCCTATTAAGCTGGGTAATGTTTAGGTATATATCAAAAACCGTACTTAAATATTATCCTGAACCAGGACAAAACATTATCCAATGTTACTGAAAGTGAGAAATTTGTTTACATTTTTCATATCTGGCCTAACATTATTCAACATGACTAAAACAATTATACGCGAACTCTTACCTTAACACCCCCGGCGGGGAGGAGGGGGGGTTAACTTGGTATATTTTTCCGTAGGGATGTGCCAAATCGATCTCGGAAACTTGCCCCAAATTTATAATTTATATACTCACGTATGTAAAAAAATACCCCAAATTTATATAACAACACTAAATTTAGGACCCAAATTATATCTAAATGATAGAAAATCAAAGAAACAAAGCATGAAATACGTGAAATATTTTACATTTAAAGAAAATTATGAACAGGAATTCTGTTGTCTCAGGAATAATTGCCCATTTTTTTGTTTTTTTATGCCAAGATTTATATAAATTATTTTTCTTTATGCAAATTTATATACAATTTGTTTAAAAACACACCCAAATTTATATATTTCATGTAAAAAACTATACCCGACTTTTTGGCACATCCCCGTATACCAAAATAAACCTAAACCGAAACTCAGCTAAATAAGGGTGTTGACTGTTTTCCGGTTAAGAACTTGACCTCTGATCTGTATTCTGTTGACGTATATCGAAGTTTCAACATAGTGACCTTCGAAAACAAGACGTTGGTAAAAATATTGCATTATGCCATTTTTGACGCAACTTCTTTAATCAGATCACCAATAAAAAAAATGAGCAGGGGTTCTCTTTTTAATCTAGGAAATACATATTGCTGAAATCAAATTTAAACATTTAGAGCCCCACTTTCAAAAACCAAATTGGCAGGGTTCCCCTCATCATCAAGTGAATACATATTGTTGAAATCTTAAAAAATATGCAGCAGAATACTTTCTTTCTTAAATTTCCGTTTTTTCTTTAGTTTCCATGGCAACCGAAAGCTCCACTATCCATTACAAGATCTTAGAAGCCATATAAGCTATATCAGACCACCATTTAAATCTTTTTAGGCAGGAGTCCCCCTTATAATTTTGGTAATACATCTTGTTGAATTAATAACAAAATACCGAGGTAACTGTAGATTGAGGTTCTGCATATGCGCATTTGGACAACTTATGTCTCATCAGTGCAGATAACGTCGAAACATTTGGACTGGGTTGGTGAATACTCTTGAGGACTAACAGTCCACCAGCAGTGGTATCGGCCCAGTGGTAACAAATAACAAAATACCGAGGTAACTGTAAATTAAGGTTCTGCATATGCGCATTTCGACAACTTATGTCTCATTAGTGCATATAAAATCGAAACATTTGGAATACCATGAACCGAAATTTGTGAAAAACCATTTCAAATTTAAATTGAAACCGAGTCCCAATTTCAAAGAGGTGAATAGATGTCTAGGCCATCCCTGGTTGGCCGCTAAATTGAGGTAAAAAGCAAACTGACCAAATCAGAAAAACCTTGAAATGTTAACTAGACTATGAAATTGGGATCACTGACACAAGCAGTATATCAGACTGTCATGCACTACCCAAGACCAACCCAAATTAAAATATCATCAACATTGACCTACAAAATATATATTGGTAAACTAAACATGTTCATTAGACTGTGAACTTGGGGTCACTGACAAAATCCATAAGCAGGTGGTCATGTACTACCCAAGAAAAACAAACATACCAAATATCAATGACCTACCATGATTAGACTATTGAAAACTGGCCCAATCAAAAAGGGCTACGCCGAGCGCAGCATGATACGACCGCAGCATGTCTATTCCTAAAATTTGAACAAGAGTAAATTAAAGTGAATGTGGACACAATAAAAACAAGATGTGTTTGTGAAACACTATGTCCCCGGTAACAGCCATGTCTTCAATACAAAATTAATGCTAAAATTGCCATCACTAGAAATTAAAGTTAAGTGGTCATTTGTACTAAGCTCCATTAGAGATATTCACATACAGAATATCAAGCCTCTTGCAATTGTAATAAACAAGCTAAAAGCAACATCTAGATTTTGACCTTTTGATCTCTGTGACCTTGACCTTTCATCTGACCTTAATAAAATTTGCATAATGGTGTTCCGCTTTATATGATCATTGCACAGTCCAAATATGAAGGTCCTATCACCCCTGGTTGAAAAGATATCGCCAATGTTAAAGTTTTCAAATTTTCACACAGTGATCTTGACCTTCTACCTTCAAATGTTTTTGTTGGATTTGTACTAAGCTCCATTAGATCCATTCACATATAGAATATGAAACCCCTAGCAATTGTAATTAATGAGCTACAGGAACATCTAGAATTTAACCTTTTAAGCTCTGTGACCTTGACCTTGACCTTTGACCTGAACTAGGTGAAATTTGTATAATGCTGTTTAGTTTCATATAACCAATATACAGGCCAAATATGAAGGTCCTATCACATCTGGTTGGAAAATATAGGCAATGTTAAAGTTTTCAAATTTGCACTCGGTGACCAGACTTGGGGTCAATTACATTCAAATGTAATCAATTACATTACAGATTACATTCAGATTTTCATGATTACATTACAATTACAATTACTTCTTTTTAGAAAAGTAATCAATTACATTACAATTACATCTCAAATGTAATCGATTACATTACAGATTACATTTGTAGGCTACTGTATCTCCGTATAATCTACATTTACTGCATATACTACAAGATGTCTCTCTGGTTTAGATTTACAAAGTATTATAAAAGATTTTAAACTTGAAATCTATATACTCCACATGTTACTCCATTTAGTACAAGATATCTCTTTGACTTATATTTTCCCAATATTACAATTATATCTGATCTACATTTACTCCATATGACAAAAGATGTCTGTGTTGAAGTTAAAATAGAAATCTGTTTCTGTATTCACTAAAAAATTACATTCCATAATATAATGAAATTCATCCCCAATGTTCAGTTTGTGTACACTCTATTTTCTCTGCCAATAATATTAAAACGCCCAGTTTTTATTGGATGTTTATGATTTGATGTTCTAAATTTACAAAGTGAATATAAGTTTTTTTCTCTAAAATATTTAAGTAATTTTCAAGTTCAAAGGAATCTTTAAATAATTCATAATTTAAAGCTTTTGGTGAATTTTGTAACAAAGAGTGCCATTCTTGTACAAATTGTTCTTAAAGGCGGTTCTTTATAATTTTGAATTTTGAAAAACTCCTGGGTCCAGATATAAGAGACATATTTGATCCATGGATAACTATGATTTTCATCAATGGAAAGTTTATATAAAAGTTTATTTGATATTTATGGTAGTTTTATCTCTTTTTCTTGTATTTTCCAAGTAACTTAATGCTTAATCAGACCCATTCAAAGACAATTTTTAATTTGCTGTCTGTCTCCCCTTAGAAAAGATCATAATTTTTGTTTTTTCTGTATTAATTGACACAAGTAAACAATCTATTTATGACCCCCAATAAACATGTAACAGGATGTTTGAAGTGTGCACAAAACTGACATACATTCAATTTTACCATGTAATCATGATTATATTTAGATTACATTTTGATTACTTTTCGAAAACTGCAATTTTAGGAAAGAAGTATTAAAGTTTTATTTCAGAAATGAAATGCAAAACTTAATATATAAAATATATATTAAAAATATTTATAAGAGAAATTAAAATTAGAGTTTAAAATTTAGAAAGAAATGTTGATTAAAAATGATATCATTACTTTTTTATGTTTAAAGGTTGTAAAAACATATGTTTCCTTAAAACTTCAAATTAACTTTTAATCGTGTCACACTTCGGTAGAAGTATTGCAAAGTTTTTACATATTAAGTTGTCTATATTTTCTGTTTTTATAATTGATGACATTATGATTACATGTAATCAAACAATAGTACGATTACAGATTACATCTGCTTACATGAAAAAAATGTAATCGATTACAGATGATTACGATTACAAATTACGATTACCCCATCTCTGTCGGTGACTTTGACCTTTGACCTGGCTGAATTTTTTTTTGGTGGATTTGTACTAAATTTCATTAAATCTATTCTTATACGGAATATCAAGCCTCTAGCAATTGTAATAAACGAGCTATAGCAATATCTATATTTTGACCTTTTGACCTCTGTGACCTTGACCTTTGACCTGACCTCAATGAAATTTACATAATTTACATAATGTTGTTCAGTTCCATATGACCAATATACAAGCCAAATATGAAGGTCCTATCACATCTGGTTGAAAAGATATAGGCAATGTTAAAGTTTTTGTTAAAGTTTTCAAATTTGCACTCGGTGACCTTGATCTTGACCTGACCCAACTTTTTCTGGTGGATTATATTAAGCTATGTTAGATCTATTCACATATAGAATATCAAAGTCTCTAGCAATTGTAATTAACGAGCTATAGCAAAATCTAGATTATGACCTTTTGACCTCTGTAACCTTGACCTGACCTTAGTGAAATTTGCATAATGGTGTTTAGCTTCACATGATCAATACACATACCAAATATGAAGTTCCTATCACATCTGGTTTAAAAGTTATAAGCCAGATTAAAGTTGCGGACAGACAGATAGACATACAGACAGACGGAGAGACAGACAGACGGAGAGACAGACAGACAGACAGACAGGGCAAAAACAATATGCCCCCGATCTAAAGATCCGGGGGCATTAAAATTGATACAGTAATTAGATGGACACATTAAGGAACTTGACACATTAATGAGCTGAACACAATAAGAGCTTGGCACATTAATGAGCCTTTTGATCCCTAGCTTGAAAATGGTAAGACCTACACAAAATCTATTCACTCACATCTGAAAGTTCCAACGAGGGATCAAAGGAAAAAAACATTGAAATTCAATGCAAAATAAGAATTTTATTTATTTTAAAAAAAATAGCAATTTTGGCCCTTTTTACACATTGTAGCTCAGAAACAGTAAGAGCTATGCCAATTCTTTTGGTATACTACAAAAAGCTTACAATAAGAGGAATCCAAAGAAAAAAAAATCCAATCAAAATCTGATAAAAATGAAGATTTTAAATATTTTGAACTAATGAAACTATGGCCCCTTTAACCCTTTAGGGCTCGGTAACAATTAGTTCTATGCCGAAGTCGTTGACATACCACTGAAATAGAAAATAAAGAAGGGAAAGGGGGAATGTATCAAAGAGACAACGACCCAAAGGGGAGTAATAACAACTCAAAGCCATCATAATGAGTGGCGAGGAAACCCCACACCAAACAGCAGGTTGGAGTCGGCCCTTAAATAAAGGGCAATCAAGTTCAGCGAAATGAACACCATGCTAGACTTCTATAAAGTAAACTAAGCAGAAAACAGACAAGACACGTAAAAGCAACAGTTATATTCAGTAAGCAACAGGACTGAGTCAATTGTGAAAAATGAAAGCTTACAGCAAGAGGAATCTAAAGAAAAAAAATCCATTGAAGTCGAATGAAAATCAAAAATTGTACATATTTTGGAAAAATTGCGATTTTGGACCCTTTGACCCCTCGGAAATGGCATGAGCTATGCCAAATGCATTGTAATACTACTGAAAACCTACAACAAGAGTAATTCAAAGAAAAAAATGCCATCGAATCCAATGAAAAAAAATTGTAGGTAATGACTAAGTTCAACAACTGATATTTTTGACATAAATGATCAAAAATAAAAATCAAAGTACCATGCACACCTTTGATATATGTACAATTGATCTGCAAAATAAAAACTTCCCGTCTCAAATACTGTAGGAGATTTGCTCCGGACAAAGGGGGTACCCTACTGTTAAAAAATTGACGTAAAATGACTAAGTTCAACAATTGATATTTTTGACATAACTGATCAAAAATTAAAATCAAAGTACCATGCACACCTTTGATATATGTACAATTGATCTGTAAAATAAAAACTTCCTGTCTCAAATACTGTAGATTTGCTCCGGACAAAGGGGGTACCCTACTGTTACAAATTTGACGTAAAGACAAATTTCAACAACTGCTATTTTTGACATAACTGATCAAAAATCAAAATCAAAGTACCATGCACACCTTTGATATATGTACAGCTGATCTGCAAAATAAAAACTTCCTGTCTAAAATACTGTAGTAGATTTGCTCCGGACAAATGGGAAACCCTAATGGTGAATATTTGACGTAAAAATGACTAAGTTCAACAACTGATATTTTTTAAATAAATCATCTAAAATCAAAATCAAAGTACCATGCACACCTTTGATATATGTACAATTGATCTGCAAAATAAAAAACTTCCCGTCTCAGATACTGTAGGAGATTTGCTCCGGACAAATGATGTACTCATTTGGCAACCGCCCGCCATTTTCACCATTTTTAAAATAACCGGATTTTTCCGACAGAAAACCCGGTTAAAACTTGCTATTAAACTGTAGGAGATTTTGTCTAGACAAATGGGACACCCTATTGGTAAATATTTGACGTAAAAATGACTAAGTTCAACAACTGACATTTTTACATAAATTATCAAAAATCAAAATCAAAGTACCATGCACAACTTTGATATATGTACAATTGATCTGCAAATTAAAAACTTCCTGTCTCCAATACTGTAGAAGATTTGATCCGGACAAATGGGGTACCCTATTGTTAAAAATTTGACGTAAAATTGACTAAGTTCAACAACTGATATTTTTTACATAAATGATCAAAAATCAAAATCAAAGTACCATGCACACCTTTGATATATGTACAACTGATATGCAAAATAAAAACTTCCTGTCTCATATATTGTAAGAGATTTGCTCCGGACAAAGGGGGTACCCTACTGTTAAAAATTTGACGTAAAAATGACTAAGTTCAACAACTGATATTTTTTACATAAATGATCAAAAAATCAAAATCAAAGTACCATGCACACCTTTGATATATGTACAATTGATCTGCAAAATAAAAACTTCCTGTCTCATATACTGTAAGAGATTTGCTCCGGACAAAGGGGGTACCCTACTGTTAAAAATTTGACGTAAAAATGACTAAGTTCAACAACTGATATTTTTTACATAAATGATCAAAAATCAAAATCAAAGTACCATGCACACCTTTGATATATGTACAATTGATCTGCAAAATAAAAACTTCCTGTCTCAAATACTGTAGATTTGCTCCGGACAAATGATGTACTCAAACTTAATCTAGGCAATGAACCGTGAAATCAGGATCAAGATCAAAAGTCATTTGACAGACTGTCACGTACTAACCAAGACCAAGCCTTACAACGAATATCATTGATCTACCACCTGTGTTTATTGAGAAACAGACCTTACCACAAAAACTTATGGGTACTTGATCGTGAAATTGAGGTCAAGATCAAAAGCCATATGGCAAACTGTCACATACTAACAACGATCAAGCTAAATACCAAATATCACTGACCTACCACTTGTACTTATTGAGAAATAGATGTATCACAAAAAACTTAACATGGACACTGGACTGTGAAATTTAGGTTGAGGTCAAAAGTCATATGACAGAATATCGTATACTAACCAAGACCAAGGTATATTCCTTATATCATCAACATACCGCTTGTAGTTATTGAGAAACAGACCTAATCATAACTAGAGGCTCTCAAGAGCCTGCATAGCTCAGCTGGTCAATGGTTGACATAAACTACAGCCCAAATTACCTCAATATTAAAGTGTCTCATTTTCTAAAAGTTTCAAAGGAAAAGATCTTGGAACGTCTTTTCCCAATAGGGTCCAATGTGTTAAACTATGTTACCAGCTGGCGGCCATCTTGGATGAGGTGCAAACTTGTCAGACATATTTTTTTAAAGAAAACCTGAAAGGCCAATTGTGAACAAGTTTGATTCCAACTGGCCAAGTAGTTTCAGAGAAGAAGGTCTTTGAATGTGTTTTCCCCATAGGGTCCAATGATAAACTATGCCCCCTCTGGAATAGACGCGGAGTTATCAGATACATTCTTCACTTGGGACCAATTATGGACAGTTGTCACCCAAGTATGGTTCCACTTGGCCAAGTAGTTTCTGTGGAGAAAATCCTTGAATTTGTTTTTCCATATGGTCTAATGTTAAACTAAGTTCCCTGCTGGTAGCCATCATGGATGTGGTGCAGGCACGTCATACAACTTCCATAATGAAGATAAAATCAGAATACGCATCAAAGGTACAAAATGATGAGTTGCCAATATTTGTTATTTTCATAAGTACATCATCCGATATGCAAATAGTTGTATACAAGCATAAGTCCTTTAATATATCCTCGCAAAGCGGGAGGTATATAGGTGTTCATGGTGTCCGTCAGTCCGTCTTTCTGTACCCAACAGCTGGTATCCACCACTCCTCCTAAAACACGGATTGGAATTTCATGAAAATTTTGCAGGAGCTTAATTACATATTGTAGATGTGCACTATGCTTGTTTTTCAATAATTCCTTTTTTCCCCAGATTTTTGACATGTCATTTTAGCTCAATACAAACCATATGGTGACCAGATGGTATCCACTACTCCTCTTAAACCACAGATTGGAATTTCATGAAACTTATGCAGGAGCTTAATTACATATTGTAAATAT
>MJUU01040446.1:0-44878 GCA_002080025.1 Modiolus philippinarum
AGGGATTACAAAAGTGGTTGGGATTACAAAAGTGGTTGTAACACAGCTGTATGATTCCGTCAGAAATCTGTTGGCTTTTTGTTGTTATAAAGTGTAATCGGTGGTACAACACGCGCTATCAATATGTTTGTTTTTTTCATATGTTGTGCAATGGCCAGAATTAACTATAGAAGCAAATATAAATGGTATTTAAATTAAAAATTGAAAACGACAAAATTATACAAATAAAAAAAAACAAAAGGGACGAAGAATGGTTTATATTTGTAAAGTACAGAAAACAAATGCTTTATTCACTTTTTTGATAATGTTCAGGATTTTGCACAATTTTTACAGGTAATGTCTGAGGCTTGTTTGGGGGTTCTCAATATCCCATATCTCAGTAAGTCTGGACAAAAATATCCCTTTGAAAAAGATATCCCATTGATTATTGAAATATCCCGTTTTCCATAGTCAAAATATCCCATATCCCGGTACTTTTTGTCTCAAATATCCCATATCCCATTAGCAAATAGATGTAAATAACCCGTATCCCAATAAACCCTAAACAAAACTCACATCTGTTACGCGCAAGTATGTTTGCTTTCTCTCGTCATTTTCACTCTCTTCTCCATTATTCAGCCCGGTAGCCCCCCCCCCCCCTTTCCCCCTAGTCGAGGGACATATGGCTGAAGCGTTGAGCAATCAATCCATCTTTGTCCCTTCGTCATTTTTAGATGCTTTTTTAATTGTTTATTTTTTAAAGATTTTTTTTACTTTTATATTGTAGCCTACTATATTATTTTTATTTTGTTCTTTTTGTTTTTTGTGCTTGCGTGTTTTGAAGATATAAGTAAAGAGAATGTTTTTTTTTCTGTTTGGGCCGTTTTCTTTTTTTTTTTTTTTATTTATTGAGATTTTCTATTCGTTTATCTGGTGACCTTATGTTACAAGTCACTTGATTTTGTTGTTAAGATTGTTGGAGTCTTTAAAACTGAGCATATTTTTGGCGCATCTAAGCAAAACTTCAATAATTCCACGAGAATGTTTTCCAGATGATTTTTTATGTCTTTAATACAATAAACTTAAATAAAAATGACCAATAAGTACTAAATGGTGAATAAAAGGATATGGAGTAAATGCACATGAGACAAAGTCTCTACAAATACATGGTAAAAAACAAGCAAAGGAACAACGCTTTTATTGTTGTTCTTCATCTTGAAGTCACCATGAGGCCTTCAACAATGAGCTTTGCTCATACTTCATAGTAAGTTCAAGACGGCCCCTAGCACCGGTTTAAGCGGAATTCTTTGCTAATTGTCGAGCAACGCTACATCCATGTCTTTCTTGGTCATGGATGCGGGATTGTCAACAAATATCAAGTAAACTGGCAAAGTGCTCTTACAAGCACTGTCATCCTTTGCCCGACAAAAGCACTAGTGTCTTAAGCTAGTGGACAACTACAACATATAGACAAACACAGGGCACTCATTAAGTCGAATGTAAGAAAACTTGGCGTTATAAAATAGTGAGATGTGGGCACTTAAAACAGGTGACCTGGATTACATTTCGAAATTAATAAAATAAATGCCAAAATTTGAAAGTATCAATAGTATATCCATAAGAGAAATTCTCTCACGCACAAGTACACCATAACTGAAAAATATAGAGAGCATACATAAGTTTGTTCGAATAATACATTTTGTATGACATATTTGCCAAAAATTCAATTTATCAAAAGGAGATAATTCTATACACAACACCATGCAATAGGTCAAATTTTTCAGGTTTATTAATAAAAATAAGGTTTTTATCCTAATTCTTTTTTAAATTTGTCAAAAGCATTTTAACAAAACACATTTTCAATAATTTTTCAAAAATAAAATGTTTTTTTTTTGTTTTTTTTTACTCCCCAATTTTCTCCCCTTCTTGAAAAACTAACAAATTCTTCATGTTTAATGAAATATCTATTTCAAAAGGTCATTGACATATCTTTATATTTTTCTTTAATCGGAGTTATACAAAGTTTGAAAAAAATGTATGTCGGCTTATAAAAAAAAAATGTGCCCTTGAATATATTAAAGGGCTATTTTCCATAGCATTCTATTGTAAATATAGTGATAAAAACAAATTTGACAAATCTTTAGAACTCTGTATCTTTTTGACATATCAATGAACCCCAATTTTTTTTCGTATGTTTATATACCATTTGCTAAAAGTTTCATTGTGCAAATTTTAAAGAAGTTCAGAAACCAAGACACCCCAACAACCTTAAGAAACAGACAGGAACAGAACGGACACTAAAAAGTACATTCTATTACGGACGCAAGTGAGAAAAAGTATAGGAACAGAAGGGATCCTAAGTATTAATATCTATGCGGCAGGAAAGAAAAGAGAATAGACAGAATTAGAACGTACACTAGAAAGTACATAGTCAAAAGTAAGTAAGGAAAGGCAAGGAAAAAACAGGCACTAGGAGGTATATTCTATAACAAAGGTTAGAAAGGAACATATATGGGCGTTAAGAAGTATATCCTTTGAATGAGGGGAAGTCAGGAAATATACAGAATAATAATCTGCACTAGAGAGTACATTCAATGCAAGAGGTAAGTACGAAACAAGCAGGGATAGAACGGAAACTTTCCTTCCTTGTGAGAGGGTAGTGAAAAAGAACGGGCAAGTTTTGAACGCTCGTTAGGAAATTCCCTGTCCTGTTACCTCTCCGTTTCTAATCTTTAGAGAGAATATTGTTTATAGATCAATGATTGTTTTACATTCACTTATGAAATCAAATTTGTTTGCGGTCATCCAGCTTTTACATTCTGATGGCTTGAAAAAGACAATCATGATTAATGCTGTTACCCTCAATAGAAATTTGTTTCTGGTCGGCAGAATATGAGGTCTAAGACTTTATACATTTATTTCCCATGCATGTGGGAGATATGAAGATTTGTTTACCCGAGGGAATCATATTTCCCGAAGGCATCGCCTGAGGGAAATATGATTTCCCGAGGGTAAACAAATCTTCTTATCTCCCACATTCATGGGAAATAAATATTTTATTCCACCGCTAAGTTTGATATGTACAAATCATTGAAGGTTGTATCGAGAAGTGGTTCTACCTCCCCTCCATCTATCTAATTTTTTTTCATGATCTTGAAGAATTCAGGCAAAATTAACAAAAAAAAAAAATAGCAAAAACTCGTCTGGAATAACTTTTTCTTGAAACTCCGGCTTAATTCTCCTATATTCGAAAGCCGCTGCATCTATGACATCGATGGGTGAAAATATAATAGCGTAATAAGGACCCAAGAACTAAAAGTACACTACAGTAAGAAAAGGCATTGTCATTGTTGAAATAAATTTGTTTTATTGATTTTTGAAATTGACATAACAACACAAATGAAAATAATTAAAATTGTGCTGTTGAGACCTTATTATTCAGTAAAAACTCTTGGCTATGCGAAAGTGAGCTGTTCCTTAACCATGTTAACTCGGAACACCTCCTTACTATGATAATTCTTGTAAAATCTAGAGAATTTCGAAAGAGGGGAATATGATATTTGGACACGATGTTCAGCGGGAGACACGATCTTTTGTTGACAGTCACGTGTGACAGTCTTGGCCAATGAAAATTCGTTATTAGTCAAGTTATAATTATATAGTGGAATAATGTAAAATATCACCTTCAAATCATTATAGAAACAGATAAATAACAATATCTCGTCAGATACGACAAATATATCTCGCATATAAAAATATGAAAAATAAACTTTCTCGAGTTTAGAAATTAATTTACCCACTCAATGCAGATGTGGGATATATATTTCTATACTGAGGAATAAGCAGGAATAGAATGGGCACCAGAAAGTGAAATCGAAAGTATATTCAGTGTCTGTCAGGGGTACTTTTTCACTTTTCTGTGGTCAAAAGGCTCAAACATTCAGATAATATGATTCACAAATAAGACAATCTGAGGATATCTGTCATTTACCATTGTTTTTTATTTATTTTTTATCGCAATATCAACTATTCTCTACGAAGAGATTAAATTTCAGCAATTAATAAATGACAAGAACTCGTATAAAACAAGAGGGCGATTTTTTATGATAAGTATTTCTAATATTCGTTCACCTTTCGTTATGTTGCAGTAGTATTCATTTCTAGATATGCAATAAATTGGATTTAAATTGCAGTTAAGTATCAAGTATTAATGTTTTGATACTGAAATACTTTTGACTTGGAAGGCAGCATCCGAGTTAAGAAATTTAGCTTTGAAATAATTGATATTCTGAACATGGCAATTTCCTAAAATTTGATCAATTTGGTCAAACTTTGACAAACTGTCCCATCAATGAATGATTATATTTCACCAACCATAAAACCTTATATAAGATATCGATTTGGTTGGCCCAAAAGTTCTTCATAAAATTTGAATGTTATCAAAAAGATATTAAAAAAGGTTCAAAAGATATATTTAATAAAGAAGCAAACTTAACTCCTGAAGATACATGATCCACTGCTTTAAGCAAAATTTTTATTTGGATTGTTCGTAAGTTACAAAATAAGGTTTTGATTGGTACAGATGAACTTAAATGACTTTTTTGTGTTCGTTTGAGGAAAAACGGAAGCCATGCTCTATACTTCGTTTGATCTAGCAATCAAATACCGCAATAACGGACTAATTGGAATATATGGGTTTACAAAAAAATCTCAGATTGGATTCCCCGTAATTTAGATAAATTCTACTTTTATGTCTAGTGCTTGCAAGCAATCTCTTACAAGAAGTCAACAACTTCATTTATAAATGACCAATATGGATAAAAATAAAATGAAAGTGGTTGATAAATTATATTAATGTAATATATTTTTTGCTTGAAAGGTAAATATTGGAAACTGCAATCAGTTGGAGCCCCTACCTCCAAATAAAAAAAAATTGACAAAAATCACTTACAAGCATTATAAGTTACTTTATGGTATAATGAGGTTTGTTTTCATTTTTGTTCTATCGAATTAAAACGTTATTTAGATATTTTGCCATTGTTCCTAATTCTTTGAATTGAATATGCTAGTTGTACAAGATGCATCAGACGACGTCAACTTTACAAAGATGGGAATAAACAAACGTTCTCGGCCTCTTTTTCATTTGGCAGTTATTAATGCTGGATGTAGAAAATTCGATGGGAAGTTTTGCAAAAACATTGCCACCTCTAACCCATCTTCCATCAAGTTGGGAGACTTATAATTGTATTTATTGTGTGCGTTTTTTTTTTGATGGTTTGGTTGGTTTCTACTAAAAAGTCATATGATAGTATCTATGTTATAGTGTATGGGAGATAACTAAAATTTCTATTATGTCTGAATCTTTTCAAGATAAATTTTGGTATCAAATTGTTCAATATTTTTATTATCTTTTCACATATGTATTTTATACATGTATGTATAAATCTATGTCTGCGATAGTAAACTGTTTTAATGATTATGCAATGCTTTCATTGAATATAATGTCACTTCTGTAGCCTGCATCATCAATCAATGGTTATTGAATTCATTAGGAACATAAATTCTGATAAATAAATACCGAAGTTAACGTGTATATAAATATCTATGTGTATAGTTTTCTGCAGATTTCCAAAATTTTAACTTACGCCTGAGTCTGATTTGCATATCAAATTAAAATATTTGGACGACCGAAACCCTAAACATGTATAAAGTCTAACAAAACAAAAAACAAAACAAAACAAAACAAAATCAGTGAAATCTAAATTAAAAGCCAAACTCAGCTTAGGATAACATTTGAAAGCATAAAAGTTCATTAATAATATACTTAAAAGCACGCAGCTTGAGCGTTTCAATTTCAAAAGAATTTTTTGAAATCACGAATTTTCAGTTTAATTCAAAATAATTTTCTTTACACGTATTGCAGTTACGTCCATTATTTCATTGTGCTTATTTTTTTTAGACTTATGGTCACTGTACTAGGTAGTACTTGCTAGTTTTTAACAGAAACAATACAAGACTACATTACAATAATGACAATATCAGCGTGAATATTATACATGTATCAAAACGTAAAATTAACCCAGCAAGGTTTGCTTCTCATTTAGCTTTCAGAGAGATTTTAAAACAATCATATTCAGATAAAACGAAGCAAATGATAGCTCTCAACGGGACACTGGTTGTGCGAATAAACGGTACAAAATGTATATACAATAACACATTTTTATGTATCGATTCCTTGTATTTTTATAAACGTGTGGGATTTCAACAGAATATCGAATACGAATTTAAAAAGTTGAGAGAAAGCAGAATAAACTTGAATACAGTCAAAGTTGCCTGATATCACTCCAGATTATTTCAACAAGGAACACCTTGTACTTTCGTACCATTTAATCTGTTATTAGACAAGTATCCTCATATTTTGAAGTAAAGAATATGTACATGTAAGTTGTCGCAATGGCCAGAAAAGTGCAGAAAATTAATTACAGTAACTTTTGTATTGTGTCATTTATGACCATAGGTAGATGACTCTTAGTCCCCGATGGTATTCACCTACCCAGCAGTCAGTACTTCGGTGCTGACCCAAAAATCGATTTTATACGAAAACTTGTAATATCTAAATTTTAGAAAAATGCTCAAAACTAGAGAGTATTCCATTTTTTGCATAGATCTGTTGTCAGCTGTTTTTGGGCTTCCAATTTAAGTCCTTTGGTTTTAAGTGCTCTATCAGATTTTACAAATTTTGGGTTTTTGGTCTTCCATATATTTTTATTTGATCTCCACTGCAGAGATACATGTACATGTATAAGTTGTCGAAATGGTCATATGCATTATATTATGTCGAAATGGTCATATACTAAATTTTCATATACTAAATTTTCATATACTAAATTACTATATTATGTCGAAATGGTCATATACTAAATTTTCAGTAACTTCGTAATTTTGTTATTTGAGCAGGATTAATTCTTTTGTATAGGCCTCATGTAACATTGCTGTAACTGAATTGAGGAAAGGGGAATTGACAATTAAGAAAAGCCAAAATCAGCTAAGGACAGGGCTATGCAAGAGCGAGATACTCCTTAGTTTTGAACAAAATTTTGTTAATTTTAGATTTTGCAAGTTTCCAGATAAAATCGATTTTCGGGCCAGCACCGAAGTACTGGCTACTGGATTGGTGAATACCCTCGGGGACTAACAGTCCACCAGCAGAGGCATCGGCCCATTGATAATAAATAACATAATACCGAAGTTGCTGTTAATTTTGATTCTGCATATGCGCATTTCTACTACTTATGTCTCCTCAGTGCAGATAAGATCAAAATATTAGAAATTCATATACCGAAATATGTGGAAAGACTGATAGAGAACAAATTTATAATTGAAAAGAATTAAATAGAAAAGCCAAAATCAGCTAAGGACAGGGCTATACAAGAGGAAGATACTCCTAAGTTTTGAACAAAATTTTGTTAATTTTAGATTTTGCAAGTTCCACATAAAACCGGTTTTCGGGCCAGCACCGAAGTACTGGCTACTGGGTTGGTGAATACCCTCGGGGACACCAGCAGAGGCATCGGCCCATTGGTAATAAAAAACCTAATACCGAAGTTGCTGTTAATTTGGATTCTATTAAAACTATGAAATAACTTGTTCTCAATTGATTAATTATTCAAAACTCAAGTTATGCTTTATGAATACAGGTAGTTTTCCTATCGAAGACTTGCTGTTTTACACCACGAAGAAAACACTCGGGGAAACGTATTTAGAGAGGAGTCTTCAATACTCTTCCTATGTGAAGGATCAGTTGGATTTGTACTATACCGACACACAACTACCAAATGAGTTAAGTGCTATGAGAGAACAGATAATGGCAAATAATGCTTCAACGGCATCTGTAATGGCTGGTATTATTTGGTTTGATAATATGACATTATATCTCAATATCTTAAAAAGGGTACAAGACGGATTGGCACAGGTAAAGATTTTATTTTTATTATTTATTTTTTTGTGAAATTATTACCCACCTACTGTATTGTGAATTGAGTAATTTATTTTATTTATATTTTGCATTATCCACTTACTGCGTCGTTGATTTTCTCAAATGTTTCATTGACCAAAACATTTAATAAAATGCTATCAAAAGTGTTTATGTCTAAGATGAACATCCTTTAAACTCAAATATACAAATATACAACCGAAGTGTGTTAATTACTTATAAACTTTTTCAAAGTTGTCATTATTTGATGTTAATGTTGTTTGTATTGAAAAAAGCATATTCGTTATTTTTTTGGTCCGTTGTACATAATATTCTTTTAATGCACAATTACATTTAGTCATTCAGAATAATAAAAAAATAGGGCTTTGCGTGAAGGTATAAGAGTACAAAAACTCCATTAAATATTAAGCAAACTCTGCTTCGCCTCTGCTAAAAATTGGCACATCCACTAACACTTCATCTAAAACATTAAGTTATAAGGCGTGTTCTTTTGTCTTTTCATTTTCAATTGGTGATTTTTATATTGTGTTATTGAAGAATAATCAAGATTTCCGCGATGATACAATACATATTTCTGCCAAGAGTATTTTCAGTGATAGAATCAACAAAAGATCAACGCATTACATAAAGTTGAAATATGGAATATATTTTACTGAGAGTTAATGACCAAGTATTGTTTGAACTACTGGCTACAAATGACTCGCTTGTTTTAGCAACAATTCCGTTATGATTGATTCGTTCTGAATTGCCGTAGTATAAACAAAATTATAACATGTAATATATAACTGGGATAAAGATAACCTCAAGGGAACTTACACAAGGTAACAAAAACCCACTGCAAAATATCTCCAGAGAACATCTAATTTTACTGAAGGCCAAAATTACATCTTTTGTTCTGAAAAAAAATTAAACTTAAGGTAGATAGACAGTAATATTCATATCCATGAGATTTTGTTGTAAGTCGGCACAATTGAAGAACAAATCCTACTTACCCAAAATCTGTAATAAAAAGTATGGGTCACCATGCTTGCTTTTTCTAGAATAAAGATCAAAGTTTGCTCATTTTTAGCCATTTTTTCACCTAAGTTTACATAGAATGCACGGGGAAAATATGGAAAGGCAATTTTTAGCTCAATAGAAATGAAACTTTTATTCATGAGAATTTGATTTATTTTTAGAACAGATAGTTTATGATGTAATTTATTGGTAACAATAAAAAAATGAATATGTCACCATGCTTTTAACGGAGATATTTTACAATGTTTCCGGATAAAACATTATTTACGGGAAAAGGGAGTTAATTCGCGGCAAAGTTAACGAAATATGACGTTTCACATCTGTCATTCAATTATGACGTCACAAATGAAAAGCCGTCAAATTACTGTTTCGGCAAGAAAATCAAACCTACCCCGTATCCGACTCTTTATTTTTCAAATGCGCGATTGAATTGCGCAGCGCAGCAGTGTCTATCTACCTTAAATTCATAAATTAGGTTTAGATATGAGATATTATCTCATTATTATGAGATAGTTATGAGATATTATTTTACAATTATGAGGTATTATCTCATAATTATTAGACAATAAGTCATAACTATGAGATAATTATCTCATAATTATGAGATTTTTTTTCATCATGTGGAATTAATACGCTTCGGTATGTTTAAGCGAACGAATACGACAGTAAAATAGGCAGATAAGAAGTCGGATATGTGGTGAAACGTAAACTGTATTTTAAGTACATAAACAAAATAAAAAATTAATAATATTAATATGAATCGAGTGCAAACATTACAAAAAACTCTACATTTGTGCTGTGTAACAATAGTAGAAGCAATAATTTACTGCATTTTGAATGTTTTATTGTACAAGGACATTAACTCAAATGCTCGTTGTAATAGTGATGAAAAACCATACAATAAAAAAGCAAATAGGAAACTTCGGTCCATACAGCTACAGCAATGTTCTTAATTCGCTTTGGGCACTACACCACGAAATTTTGAATAACAAAAATGGCGTACAACATCTAACGCAATGCTGGACCAAGCAAAAATTTTCTTTACGCTGTTCCCAAAATGTATTAGTTTCTGAAACCTCGAATTCATTCTTGTATATAATTTAAAAAACCCCAATAATATAGTATTAATATTACGGTTATTTTCATTTACAGGAAATAATAAACCAGATAAATATTAATATTGACAAAATGGAACAAAATTTACTATATAACATTTTACAAATGATAGGAGCAATTGTCATGACGCCACTAATTATTTTACTCGTCTATCGAGTAACTAAGAAATTACAATCATTTGCAAATTCTTTGAAATCTAAAACAAAAGATCTAGAAGATGAAAGGCACCGTTCGGAACAGCTTTTATATCAGATGTTACCAATGGCAATAGCAAAACGTATGATGGAAAAGATGACTGTTATCCCAGAACATTTCGAATCGGTCACGATTTACTTTTCTGATATTGTCGGATTTACAACGATTTGTTCAAAAAGCACACCATTGCAAGTAATTCATATGTTAAATATGTTGTACAGTATGATAGATGAACGTCTGGAAGAATTCGACGTATACAAGGTGGAAACAATAGGTAAATATATATTTTCTAAATGTATACGTTTGTATTCTTTTCATTGGGTAAAATATATGACGTGATTATAAAGATTCAAAAGAAAAAAAAATCAAATGCTATATTTACATATGTAATAAACTAGATATGACGATGTATATATGTGCTGGAGGAAACAATAAACACATGAAATACAAAACAACAACTGGAAAAGAACGCGAAACTAAAGCAAAAGCCAGGAGCAAATTAGACCAAGGAACTAGCAAGGACAGAGCCTTGCACTAAAAGGATGCGCACTTCAATTTATCAAAATACAAGAATATACACCTGGATTATAGGTAAAGCGAGGTTTTGGTAGTTTTTACTTTAAATACTACATAAATTTCACCAATATTTTTTTTTTATTTTCTACTCAAATGTGGATGCTGAATATTAAATGTACTTAGATCAACCCTTTCAATTATTCGTGTATGTAAATGGGAAATGTAGCAAGATTACTTTTATTTTGTGTAATTATGAAGTCCTTTTGATGTTCTGAATGATACTTCATGTTCTAAAATACGTTGAAGGTAAATTAACATGTCTGAAACTGAGATTTGTCTTGCTTGTGAGATCAACATAGATAAAGGCAATTCTAGAGCATATAGCAGGAAAATTAACAATTCAATACAACAGTCAATGTAACTTTGTATTTTAACAAAATTGTCATTTATATGCAAATGGAAATAGAGTCGAGGATTGAATAGGACTAAAATATTTCATTACACGGTCTTCGACAGTCGGGGTCCAACATTGACTTCGGTTTTAAGATATTAATTTAACTGATATTAGACTTCTGTGGGAAAAAGACTGAAAAAAATCCTTTCTATACAGAGGCCAATACTGTTGCCAAAATACTGATTTGTGGAATCAATATTCATGACGCAAATTGTTGTAAATCAAAACCACCATAATCAGAGAATATTTCATAACATTTGCACAGTTGAATATATTTAGTGTCTAAATATCGTGCGATTTGTAATATTTTGTATTTTTTTGTTTTCTTTTCAGAATCACACTATATAGATTTGCAATCCTTACCTATAAATCAGAACAAAATCAATGTAGCAAAATTTCAACGAATTAGTTTTTCTGCAGATAGCCATTTCGACAACTTATAACTATTCAGTGCAGATAAATATCAAACTTTGAAGAGCACAAAATCAAGTAAGAATTAGAGGTTGTAGGAACGACAGCTATCCCCGTACTCCCTGTTTGACACAGAAAACAGTTATTTAACACCCTGGGATAATGTTTCGCAATATTTTTGAATTCAAACTATTGGTAGTCGTTATTTTTACAACAAAATATAAGGATATATGGTTGTTAGGCAGAATTCCAAAAAATAAGTGGTCTTTGAGACTTTCAGGAAATTTACCAAGATTCGAATCAAATATTTTTGAAATCAAATTGATTAAACTGTTTGTCCTTATTTAACAAACTATTTAAGTATGGTTCTAGGTAGAATTCCAAAAAATAAGTGGTCTTTGAGACTTGCAGGAAATTTCCCGAAATTGGAATCAAATATTTTTGAAATCCATTTAGTAAAATTGTTTGTCATAAACTAAACAAATTATTTTAGAATGGTTGCTAGGTAGAATGCCAAAAAATAAGTGGTCTTTGAGACTTGCAGGAAATTTACCAAAATTGGAATCATTTTTTTTTGAAATCCGATTGATGAAAGTGAGTTTCCTTAGTTAAAGAAGCTATTTAAGTATGGTTGCTAGGTAGAATTCCAAAAAATAAGTGTCTTTGAGACTTTCCAGAAATTCTGTTGAATAATTCTGTTGATAAAAACATTTTCGATCTAACAAAAACTATTTTCCGTTTTTACTACAATAGAACTTCGATGGCTAAAAATGAAATATCTCGAATATTATGGATGTCCAAAACCCATTTTCTGGCACTTTTGTTCAAGTTCAAAAATATGTCGACCTCAATTGCTCCAATACTACTCGGGCCTGGGTGGCCGAGTGGTTAAGATAGTTCTACTACCGATGCAACCACTGTAGTCTATCTTCACTGCAGTTTGAGACCGCTCCCCACTTTGTACATTACACAAAAGGGTGCACTGTGATAAGGTATGTCAGTTACCTGCTCAAGGTCGGTGGTTCTCTGCGGGCACTCCGCCTTCCTCCACCACTAAAACTGACCATGAGATAGCTGAAATACTGATGAAATACATCGGCAAACGAATACCGAAGCAAGAACGAGGAAAGGGGAAATTCTAAAATCATAAATCCAAAATCACGGCAAATTACAGCAACACGAATTGAGGCAGTATGACAAAGACAAAACAAATAAACAAAAAAGAAAAAGAACGTAACAAAACTAAAGAACTAGCAGTGTGAACCCCTATAAAAACTGTAGTATCATCAGGTGCTCCGGAAGGGTACTCCGGAAGGGAAGCATGATCTGCTGCACGCGTGGCACCCGTCACACTGCCAGTGAAAAGTTCGGTTTTGTCACAGTCAGTGATAGTCAGTCTGGTAACAAACTCTGGATCTACCCAAAGATATCTGTTCTCATTTGTGAAACAGAAACATTGTAATGTTCTGTCAAATCGTGGTGATGACCGTAAAACTTCTGTAGTGACAATTGCAACAGTGACTGAACATACCCTTGATGTATAAGTTTTTGAGACAGTAATTTCGCTCTGTTTACAAAATCGATGTACAAACTACAGGCACGGCAATAGCGAATGAGTTGTGAAATGTACACGCCATATGCCGGAGAAGTGGGAATATTACTCCTTAAGAACGGGAAGTTCACTATTGGAAAGTCGAAATCATCACGCTTGTCGTAAAGTATTGTTTTCAGACGTCCAGAGTTGTCAATGTAGAGGTATAGGTCCAGGTATGATGCTGTTGATGGTGTATCAGTGGTCTCTTAAATTTCGAGTTTATTTGGGTATATAAGATGAAGGTTATCCTTAAATGGAGGATTGTTCAATGAAAGAACATCATCTATATAACGGAAACTGAAATTAAAGGATTTGGCTAGCTTTTTGTCTTTTTCTGAACTAGCCCTTGTATGAACCTTGCTTCATACGAATTAAGAAACAAATCTGCTAAAAGTGGCGCACAATTATTCCCAATAGGTATCCCTTTTGTCTTCTGGAAAACTTTTCCTCCAAATTCTGCAAATATGTTATCAATCAAGAATTCCAGCATTGCAATGACATCCTCCTCTGTATACTTTTTGTGTCAATCAGTGTGATGCTTAACGAAATATGCCCCATCTTTACCTATCACTAAATATGATTGATTGATTGATTGAATATTGTTTAACGTCTACTCAGCAATATTTCAGCTATATCAAGACGAGAACAAGTTTGTTGATAAATAATCACTTTGGGGTATTGAAATGGCCATGGGACGGGAAATTCTGACTGCCACTGGAAAAGTAGGGTGAAATCGTCAAGGGCGGGGAATTTAGCCTTGTAGCCGATCACCTACGGACCACCCCAAAAAGAGCTTGCTACAAGGGTTCTTTAACGTGCAGGAAGCGTTGCATTTCTTCCAACACGTGGACCTGAGTTTACATCCCATCCGAAAGATGGGTTGTGTATTTATTAATCCCGCACAACCACGGAATGGGTCCTATTTCTATATCCCGGGACCCTCGGGGTCAGCCTCCGTTTAGGAGGGGTCACACCCCGCAAGCCGGAGATACTGGGTCCTATTTCTATATCCCGGGGTTCCCTCGGGGTCCTCTGTTAGGATGGCTCATACTCCAAGCTCAGAGGATATGTTTCTTTTAAAACAAACAACGGCAGTAGAATACCGAAGGAACAAAGCACAAGATTACACAAATCAAAGTCCAGAGACAAGGCAAAAGCAAGAACATCAGAAGACGAAAGACTAAAGACATCACATTCCCACAAAACACACGAACATTACATATACAACACAAAAAACTAAAGAACTAACAAACTGAACTCTCAAAAAACAGAGTGACATCAGGTGCTCCGGAAGGGTAGCATGTCCTGCTCTGTATACAGCGCCCGTCACACTGTCAGTGGGTCAATCCAGGGTAAACTCAAAACCGGTAATGTCAAATCTAGGAAGACGTGAATCTAGCTGAAAAAGTAATCATTTGTGACACTGACACAATTGTAAATTGTGACACTGACACAATTGTAAATTGACGTTAAACCTCATACCAATCAATCAATCAATCAATCTAACAATACTCCATCGCTGTTTTCATCGTCGCTTGGATGTTCGAGCCACTGAATTTCAATGTCTCTACTTTTATGAAAAAAGACCTATCAATGTAGTATCTATTTTTTAAGTGTAAATATTTAAAAATTCGTAAGCCGAAAACTAACTACTACCAAACAAATACACGAACTGCTATACACTCAATAGAACTGTGTAGGAATATTTTCAGAACTTATTGATTCCCTTTTCAAAGGTGATGCCTACATGGTTGCTTCCGGACTTCCGGTGCGGAATGACGACAGACATGTGTATGAAATAGCATTTTTGTCATTGGATGTAATGGACGTAGTTAGCAAAGCAAAAGTACCACATTTACCTGATGAACACTGGCAGCTAAGAATCGGAATTAATACAGGTATTGAAAAAATCCATTGGTTCTTGGTTTAAACCAAAAAGAAACATTTGCACGTTACGAAGCGACGTAAGGATTTCAAAATGTCACATAAATACACCAGAAAAGAAATAAGGGGAAACAAATTAAAATTAAAAACATTTTGCGACAAATTATGACCTTTAATATGGCCTCGAAGTTTCGTTTGAATTCTGCTATTTAAGTTGTATCCGGAAAAATGCTTTTGATTAAAGTCAATACATTGTGAAGTGTTTGGCCACACTCTTATGATTTACCGTGATTTAGGTAGGACTTTGAGACCTTTAGGCACTTTTGCCTATCAGAATTTCGCTTGGATACATGTAGGTACTTAAATTTGAAAAATTTCAACATATTTACATCAGGAATTTTTAAATTTATTATTTATTTGTGCTGAATTAAATCTATTGTCCTCTTTAGTAAAATTGTGACTTTTCCTCATTTGTTTTCGTACATTTCCTCCCAAGAAGGTGATAGGAAAATGACGCTCTAATTACAAATTAAGTTGAGTCCAACTTACTGCATTATTGCCGGTATGTATATCACTTCTGGGGATACAGATAATAGTCATTTGTAATACATATTTCGTCAAATTACATTTTGTTTCAGTAAAATTACAAGAAGTTTAATTATTTCAGACATCAATACCATATCAAATACAGAAAATGTTTCTTTTGTCATATATTTTAGTCAAACTGAAGGATGTTTCATTGTTATTTGATACGATATCGATACCCTCAATATCATTAAACTTACTGTAATTTGACTAAATACATGTGGCAAAGGAATATTTCCTGTGTTCGATTATATTACCAATGCCTGTTTTAGTCAATTGCAGAAAAAAATTCATTATTGCAGGCATCAAAGTCATATCGAATACAGAACATGTTCTTTTTGCCTAATGTTTTAGTCCAATTACAAGAGGTTTGAAGATTACAGGCTTCAAAACAATCAATATTATATTAAAAAAGGCACAACTGTGTTTTGTAGAGCGACACGCAAAAGTCCCCAAACTCGAACTTCCACATAAGCTATCTCGGCATTGCGAGACCCTCCAAATTATCTAAGCAAGTGTACCACTTATTGACTTTTTAAAAACTATTGGTGGAATCTGATCATTTTCTTTATTATACTTCGTGCAAATTTTTTGATAAAATCCAGTCATGTCATTGGTTCTCCTGTATGTGGTATTTAGCAGTATTAAATGTTTGCTTCGCCTTCCCCTAGCAACATGCGATATTTTTGCGTAGCAACGAAAATAACACATGCTTTTTTCCTAGCAACATGTGATATTGTTGCAAAGCAACGAAAATATCACATGCTGAGAACGAAGTTTGCCGAACTCGGAAAATGTCACCCTCTCCGACCGAGATTTTCCGATTAGTATTTACTTCTATTTAATGACTTTAGCCGAAGCAGACATTTCTTCGTTTTTATGATTTATGTAAATTTCTGTCGCTAATATACATTATTATACTTTATGCAAATTTCTTGCATTATCCGTTTAATTCATTGGATAAGCGGCATTTGTTAATTTTCACTAACGTTTCTATAGCCACGCCCATCCTTATCCACGTGTGTTAATGGTTAGCAACGGGTGTTAATGTTAAAATTAACACCCGCTCCGATCCATGACGTCATAAATGTATACAGATTCTTATTTTCTCGTCATTTTTGTTGTTGACAACAACAATTAAAGCTGACTTAGCTTTAAATATATTCATTAGTATAATAAAAGTGAGCTAATCATATAAAAAAGAACCTTGTCACATATTTTATTGGAGTTAAAGCGATTTAGCTATAGTTCAATACTAAAACAGTACTGATCGACTGTTTGTTTGTGTGTTTTTGATGTTTTATAAAAAATATAATTATAATAATTTTCAGAATTAAGATTTTTAGACATAATGTACATTAGGCATTCAGTATAATAAAAATCATAATGTCCTTGGATGAAGGTGTAAGGGTAGATTAACACACTCGGAGGAAAATTATCACCCTCGAAGTTGTCTCGGGTGACATGTTTTACCTCGTGTGTTAATCTCCCCTAACACCTTCATCCAAGGGCATTATGTTTATATTATGGTATTTGCAGACGTGTCTTTAGAGACAGCTAAATAATCTTTATATACGAAAGACAGCAACTCTACGAAACAAACGTGCTGTCACTGGCGTCAGACCAGTTTTTTCACAGGTGCTTGAGGACAGGACCCTGTAATGGGCCCGTTGGTCTCTCCCCTTTTTATAATATTTTCTCAATTTTTCATTATTTGTCATTATTTGTGCTATTTTGTACTAATATAACATATTTTTATCGTCATTTTCCTATTATACTATCAATGTGCCTTTCCACTTATAGAGCGAGGCGAAAGGTTGCCAACTCCATTCAGTATTTATGGGGTACATGCTGGGAACAACTGATTGAAAATTAATAAAAATTGCACCTACCCGTCAGTGGGACACATTCCTCCTTTTGCCCGATCAATATCCTCAACGAATATATACATCCCAAACGGTAATTGTCACATTTAAGTCATACACAGACGAATTTTCACTCGCGGTGTTGCTGCTTTTTCGTTCATTCAACCTCGACCATTGGAAGTGGCCGAAGAAAGATAACTCTGGAAAAGGCAGGAAATTCAAGGAGTTCCGATTACTATAGAAAGCACGATAAGGCATGAGATTTTCGAAAGTTTTTGAACTTTTCGTGCTTTTTATAGTATTCGGAACTCCCTGAATTTTTGAATTTTTCCAGAGTTATCGTTCGAAGCATTTCGATTCTGTCTCGGGTGATATTTTTCTTCATGTGATATTTTTTCTTCGTGTCGTAATCTACCATAACACGCTCTACTGAAGGCAGTGTGTTTATAATATCAGATAAAATATTTTCTAAAAACAAAAACAAAAAAAAAACTAAGCAATGCTACCCCTTTTTATTTGTTTTATAAATATAGCTGAAGTGAGAGCATTTTTTTTTGTCCCATAAAAACTTTTTTATCGTTTGTTTTGTTTCTATGGCAACCAATTGCCCTTCAATCCAACAGAACCAATTTCAGAACCCCTTGAAATTATGACAGAGGTTACAATATATTGCTTAAATCAAAATATAATTATCAACTTCGGTATTTTGTTGCTTATCAACAAAAAAAAATATTATTTTCTCAAAATATCAATTTTTTGCATGGTTTCCATAGCAAAGGTATTTATTTTAAATTTCCCAATGCTTTGGAACTTAATCAAGTATAACACATTACCTGTGTATGAAGTTTATTGTAGCTAGTGATTAAAGCTTCTGAGAAAAGGTTAAGATGTATGCTCTTCATTTTCCTTAGATATGGTGTACTTGTACATGAGATAATATCTCATGTGTACACTTTGTTCAATTACTATTATGTAACTTTATGAAATTCTAAAACCTAAGGATTAACTCCCTCCATCTTAGTTTTGTCCTAAGCTATATTTGATATTACTGATTATTCGGATATCGTTTGGTTTTATGCATTAGAAACATTTTTTGAAATTATGGATTTCCTTTGTTTGGGTTCTAGTGCTGCTGACGAGGAATTAATTTCCGAAATGGCCATACAGCTCATTAAAATTATTGCAGTTGCAGTAAACATATGTGTTATGGTCTCATGTTCATTTACTCCATATCCTTTCGTAAAATATTTAATACAGGAGTTTGTCTTTTATTGCAGTGTGGAGTTGGTAAAACAATTCCCCGTGGTAGAGATGTATGCTCTTTATTTTTCTTAGATATGGTGTACTTGTACATGAGATAATATCTCATGTGTACACTTTGTTCAATTACTTTTATGTAACTTTATGAAAATTCTAAAACCTAAGCATTAACTCCCTCCATCGTAGTTTTGTCCTAAGCTATATTTGATATTACTGATTATTCGGATATCGTTTGGTTTTATGCATTAGAAACATTTTTTTGAAATTATGGATTTCCTTTGTTTGGGTTCTAGTGCTGCTGACGAGGAATTAATTTCCGAAATGGCCATACAGCTCATTAAAATTATTGCAGTTGCAGTAAACATATGTGTTATGGTCTCATGTTCATTTACTCCATATCCTTTCGTAAAATATTAAATACTGCAAACAAAAGACATTCAAAATGACATTTTCCTACTGAGTTCCTATTTTTCAGCTTTGGTTTTGCATGGCAACAAAGTATTATCCTTTACACTATGAGTGCCTTAGTTCTAAATGTTATCTTTTTATTTCCGTGCATTGTAGCTGTCTCGCGTCCTTGTTTTGTCTTTGTTTTTCTCTGTTGCCGTTTTTGCCATGTCTTTGGACTTTTTGGATTTTTGTAGTCATCGTTTCCCTTGTTCCATCGGTATTCTACTGCCGTTGTTACAGCCAATCTCGTATGCCATTAATTAAAAAATGGACAGGGGTTCCTTTTATAATCTAGGTAATACATATTGCTGTAATCAAAATATAATTTTCATAAAAAAAAATACTTTTTTTCTCAAAAATTCAATTTTGAACGTACACCTTTTGGGCCCAAATAAACCATAAATGAACCCTTTTTGAAACGATTTTGTTAGTTGATGATATACTTATATGCGCTAAAACCTATTAAGTTTCAAAGTTTTAGGCCTCATGGATTTTAGATATGTTTCGAACAGGTTTAAAGGGATAAGAAGAAATATAGAATTCAGAATAACGATAACAAAACAGTATCTTCCAACATTGTTTCCGAGGCTTCATTTCTGCTACATGATTTTAGTTGAAAAACTGAAAGTTGCACTATTACAAATGTACTACCTTCGATATCTTTTTGAATATAAAAAAATGTTCCTTTTGACTTCCACAATATTGCAGAAGGGACATTTTGTAATTGATAATGGCCATCTTAAATAACTAAATACCGAAGTTACTGTGAATTTAATTTCTGCATATGCGCATTTCGACAACTTATGTCTCTTCAGTGCAGATAAAATCTAAACGTTTGGAAGACCATAACTCAAAGATATGTAAAACTGATAGAGAACAAATGACCAATATGATCTAAATGTCAAGCCAAAATCTGCTAAGGACGGAGCTTTTGCATGAGGGAGATACTCCTTAGTTTTCAACAAAATTTGCAACATTTTAGATATTGTAAGGTTCCAAGTAGAATCGGCTTTCGGGTCAGCACCGAAGTACTGACTACTGGGCTGGTGAATACCCTCGGGGACTAACAGTCCACCAGCAGTGGTATCGACCCAGTGGTAACAAATAACTAAATACCGAAGTTACTGTGAATTTAATTTCTGCATATGCGCATTTCGACAACTTATGTCTCTTCAGTGCAGATAAAATCTAAACGTTTGGAAGACCATAACTCAAAGATATGTATAACTGATAGAGAACAAATGACCAATATGATCTTAATGTCAAGCCAAAATCTGCTAAGGACAGAGCTTTGCATGAGGGAGATACTCCTTAGTTTTCAACAAAATTTACAAAATTTTAAATATTGTAAGGTTCCAAGTAGAATCGGCTTTCGGGTCAGCACCGAAGTACTGACTACTGGGCAGGTGAATACCCTCGGGGACTAACAGTCCACCAGCAGTGGTTCGGTATTTAATTATTTACAGAGTAAGTTACAGAATATTTACAGAATATTTACAGAATAAGTTCGGTATTTAATTATTATGTCGTGTGATTTTAGTCAAATGACAGGAAGTTTCATATTTTGGGCATCGATATTTATAATGATAATATTTGTAAATATAACCCTTTACCCATCGCAATTAGGTAACGGAAAATTAGGGATGGACACTTCAAGTTGGTCCTTCACACTCCGTTGGTATTCAAAGGCATAATTTTCATCAACACCATTAAATTTTTTCCATCTTTTTTTGTTTTCATTTCGAATATGGCGTGCATCGCACATTATATTTGAAGGACAGTTATTTACGTAGTCTCAGAATACGTATTGTGTATTCATATGTGATGAACAGCCATAGCTACAGGTGTTTATCCCCTGTTGGCTACAATTGAGGACAAAAAAATTGATGTCATAACCCCCCTACATTTCGGGACACATAGCACAAGCAGAATAATACATAAATAAAACAAAACAAAAAATATCGGCGAATCCAGTGGTAGGGGATTTCGGCAGTTTGAACCCCCTCTTTCTGGATTTCTTCCTGGAACCCTTTGTTGACACTTCCTTCCCGCAGGCTTGATCAGAGAAGCGACATCCGATTACTGACAGTAACCAAAACCTTTTGGTGCATGTAATAAGTAATTTCTTTTCGTAAGTAATAAAGGAAATGGGAAAATTGTACACAATATGGTAATCAAATAATAAGGATGGATATTATAATCAAACAATCATTGCACAAAACACATGCATGGTAATCAAATAATCACCAATAAGTTCCATAATAATCAGATTTATCAAGAAACGCATGCGAAGGCTCAATATTCATATTCTTAAATAACCCGCATTACTTTTTCGAGTATTTAGTCGAAGTGTAATATAACGCTGTAGAGGCGACTTTAGCTTTCTCCGCGATTCATATTCAAATTCGACATATTTGGGATCTAAAAACCTTTATATTCTTCGGTAAATGTTGGGTTACAGTGTAAGATGACCCATTTAAAATCAATGTACGCGACCTCATCTTGTACGGGTAAACGGCGAACCATAAGTGTTCATTTTGTGATAAAACAACCGTTACCATGACTAAGCGCCATAAAACGCCTGACGTCACACTCAAATGGTGACAACGTTGATCACACGGTATAGATTTGCAGTCTCTTGTCTTCATTATTGTTTTTCTGATATAGTTTGCCTGTGAATTGTGGCATGTGGTTGTAGTTTTCGGCCTTTGAAGGTGTTTGCTGTTATCCTGTTTATTAATGGCCTTCATAAAACTAAGTTTGAACAGACTTTTAAACAAAATAACACAGTGACAACAGCAGGCTTTGTGTCCAAACTTGTATATTGAAAACAGAAAATGTCCTATTTGTCATTTTTAAAGGAAATTTACATGCTTTATATTATTGTAGACATCGACAATTTGTATCATATCAAATACAAAGCATTTCCCTTTGGCAATATGTAATTACATGTAGTAAAATTACTGATAAATTTCATTTTTCTTAGCATCGATATTATATCAAATACAGAAAATATCAATTTTGCATATAGTGTTAGTTTTGCCCGAAAAAAATTGCCAATTTAAACATAATAGGTATTTAAAAAAATATTTCCTTAAAAGTATACAAAAAGGTGATTTTGGAAGTGTGATATTTTTCACATATTTATGCAGTCATGGAGCAGAAATAAATCAAAGTAAATAAATTGCAAAATCCACGATCTAAAGGCCTTAAACAAAATGTAATCGTTACAATAAAGGGATAAGGAGTAAATGCACCTAAGACAAAGTCTCTACAAAAAATGGTTTATCCAAGCAAAGGAACAACGATTTTATTTTTGTTCATCTTCTTGAATACATCGGTAAACAAATACCGAGAAGAGAGCGAGGAAAGATGGAAGTCACCATTAGGCCTCTAACAATGAGCTTTGCTCATACTTAAAAGTAAGTTCAAAACAGCCCCTAGCATCGCTTTTAGCGGAATTCTTTCCTAAACGTCGATCAACGTTACATTCATGTCTTTACTGATAGTCTGTTTAAATATTCAGTATTATACGCATACCAGTAAAACACAGGTAGACTACTTACTCTCTGACCACTATCTTGAAAAAAAGGATTGTGACAGAACTTAATTTAGAAAGAAGGGTCAAGGAGTGCTCGCCGCTAAACTACCGGCTAGCTCAAGGAACCTAGTCTGCTTGTAAAACACTGTCGCACTACGGATCGAAGAAAAATCAACTCAAAACTTCCCAAAGGTTTTGGTAAAGGGTCATCTTGTATTTCAGTAGACATCGGCAGTATCAGTGAGAGGTCGGTATATGTGTAATATCTTCAGGTCACTGGATTCCAAAGCCAATTAAACGGATTCGTTTAGAATACACCTTCGATATCCACTATTACGTAAAGAATGTAATTTACGTCCAAGTTTCTCTGGATTTTTTTTATCAGTTTCTAGGATTTTTTAACAACATTTCAAAAAATAAAGGATGAAAAATGCCCTTTGTAATTAGCTGTTTGGGAGTCACGTCATAAAACTTCTTAAAAGTATTAAATAATTTATGAAATCTACAATCTTCTTGTAAAAGTTTGGTATTCACATGCTCAATAGTCTGAATTGTCTGACATGACAAATTCACCTTGCGTTTTATAGAAATTTACTGTTTTTATCAAAATTCTAACCACTTAAAATACTGAGGCTTCATTCCGTGTATTGCACTTGGTAGATGTCCTTGGTACTGGGATTGGCTTCCTATTTCGACTACATCTGGATAATGGCTTTCCATATTATTTGCTTTTAATGCTGCTGATGAGAGGTTACTCCTTGAACAACGCGTACAGCATAACGAAATTTACTGTTTTTATGAAATTTGATATTTTTTTGTTTTTTTGAACCATTGGGCCGATGCCACTGCTGGTGGGCCAGAGGTCCCCGATGGTATCCACAAGCTCAATAGTCAGACTTGTCTGACATAAAAATTTTACCTTGCGTTTTACAGAAATTTACTGTTTTATCAAAATTCAAATCACATAAAATACTGAGGCTTCATTACGTGTATTGAACTTGGTAGATATCCTTGGTACTAAATTTGGCTCCCTATTTCGATTTTTTTTTGGAAACGAGTACTTCTTTTTGGACTACCTTTAGAAAATGGCTTTCCATATTATTTGATTATAATGCTGCTGATGAGAGGTTACTCCTTGAAACACGTGTACAGCATAACGAAATTTACTGTTTTTATGCAACTTCGGTATTTTTTTTGTAGATATGTACATCCAGTAGGATAGAGCTAGAGGAACGTCCCCGTCATGGAAAGGAAAATTAGTAAGAGAGAAATCAAAATCATCCCTTTTATTATAGATTTTAGTTTTATTTTACCTGTCAATGATGATACTTAGATCAAGAAAAGGGCAATATTTAGAATTATTTTATTTAGTTGAAGTTTTTGTGGGTTAATGATGTCTACATAATCTTAAAACTGGGGGTTGTCAATATTAAGGATATCGCCAATGTACCTGCTGTTATCATTGAAAATTGAAGTAAGTTTATCACTGCTGGTAGTACCATTTTGTAGTTTTTTTTTATGAAATCCCGTTCTTAACAGAACAGAAAAGATTTGCAATCAAAGGCGCACAATTGGTACCATTGGGATTCCAATTACCTGTTTATAAAGTATGGTGCAAAACGAACATAAATGTTGCCTAGCAAGAGATTCAGTGCCTTAATCATATCATCATGTGTCCAGGAGCAATGATTGTTGTAAGTAATATTCCAGAAGAATCCCCGCTTTTTGTTACAGCAAATGAATAAAGAGTAGAAAGCTTTAAAGATCATTTAATAGTTGTCCCAATCTAGATTTAATTAGTTTATGTGGAAGTGTAGTATAAAGTGTATAAAAATCATAATTGCAATAGATAAAACTGGTCTTTTATAGATTTTAATTTATTCAAAACACGGGAATATTTTACATCTAAACGTAATGGACTCCAAATGTTTTGGTTTGATCTGCACTGATGAGACATAAGTTGTCGAAATGCAGCAATTAACTTCGGTTTTCTGTTATTTATTACCACTAGGCCGATACATCTGCTAGTGGACTGTTAGTCCCCGAGGATATTTACCAACCCAGTAATCAGTACTTCGGTGCTGACCAGTAAACCGATTTTATTGAAATTTGCAGTATCTAAATTTTACAAATATTTTACGAAAGGATATGGAGTAAATGGACATGAGACCATAACACATATGTTAACTCCAACTGCAATAATTTTAACGAGCCATTTCGGAAATGTATTCCTCATCAGCAGCACTAGATCCCAAACAATGGAAAGTTTTGTTTAAAACTAAAGAGTACCCCCCTCCTGCATTGCTCTGTCCTTAGCTGAATGTTGGCTCTTCTATTTAGATCCTTTTGATTACTTGTTCTCTGTCAGCTTTTACACGATTTTCGCTAAATGGACTTCAAAATGTTGTGGCTTAAACTGCATTGATGAGACATAAGTTGTCGAAATGCGCATATGCAGAAATTAAACTAGATGTTGTCGGAAACGACAGCTATCCCTGCACTCCCTGCTGGACACAGAAAACAGTTGTCATACACCCTGAGCATATTTTTTTTTATTATTTTTTAAATCAAACTACTGATGGTCGTTATTTTAACAAAATAATTCTAGGATATATGGTTGCAAAGTAGAATTCCAAAAAATAACAATATTTTTGAAATCCAATTTTTGAAAATGTTTGTCATAGCCAAAAACAATTTAAGCACAGTTGGTAGGAAGAATTCACAAAAAATAAATGGTAGTTGAGACTTTCAGGAAATTTACCAAAATTGGAATCAATTTTTTGGAAATCCAATTGTTGAAATGTTTTTCATAAACTACACAAACAATTTAAGTACAGTTGCAAATAAGAATTCCAAAAAATAAATGGTCGTCGAGACTTTCAGGAAATTTATCAAAATTGGATTCAAATATTTTTGAAATCCAATCGTTGAAAATGTTTGTCCTAAACTACACAAATAATTTAAGTATGGTTGCTAGGTAGAATTCCAAAAAATAAGTGGCCTTTGAGACCTTCAGGAAATTTACCAAAATAGGAATCAAATATATTTGAAATCCAATTGATAAAATGTTTGTCCTAAATTTCACAAACAATTAAAGTACGGTGGCTAAATGGAATTCCCAAAATATTTTGAGACTTTCAGGAAATTTACCAAAATTGGAATCAAATATATTTGAAATCCAATTGATAAACATGTTTGTCCTAAATTTCACAAACAATTAAAGTACGGTGTCTAAATAGAATTCCCAAAATATTTTGAGACTTTCAGGAAATTTACTAAAATTGGATTCACATATTTTTGAAGTCCAATTGATGAAAAATGTTTGTCCAAAACTACACCAACAATTGAAGTATGATTGCTAGGTAGAATTAAAGAATAAGTGGTCTTTGAGACCTTCAGGAAATTTACCAAAATAGGAATCAAATATTTTTGATATCCAATTGATGAAAATTTTTCTCCTAGACTACACAACAATTTAAGTACAGTTGCTAGGTTGAACTGAAAAAATAAGTGGTCTTTGAGTCTTTCAGAAAATCTACCGAAATTGGAATCAAATATTTTTGAAATCAAATTGATGAAAATGTTTGTCCTAAACTACACAAACAATTGAAGTACAGTTGCTAGTTAGAATTCCAAAAAATAGGTGGTCTTTTAGACTTTTAGGAAATTTACCAAACTTGGCATCGCATTTTACAATTTTAATTATTCAGTATCTAATTTTCTATCAAACAATTGCTAAAATAAATAATTATATGTTCAAATTTCAAAATAAGTGGTCTTTGAGACTTTCCGGAAATTTACCAAAATTGTAATCAAATATTTTTGAAATCCAATTGATGAGAATGTTTGTCCTAAACTACACAAACAATCTAAGTATGGTTGCTAGGTAGAATTCAAAAAATTAAGTGGCCTTTTAGTCTTTTAGGAAATTTACCAAAATTTGAATCAAATATTTTTGAAATCGAATTGATGAAAATGTTTGTCCTTAACTACACAAACATTTTAAGTACAGTTGCTAGGTAGAATTGAATAAAATAAGTGGTCTTTGAGACTTTCTGAATTCTTAGTTTTCAGAATTTTGTTTTTTACCAAACACTTGTAAGAATATAAGGTAATATGCCAAAATTTAAAAAAATTGAGTCTTTGACATTTTAAGGTGGAACCGTAATCATAATGCCGAAAGCTTATTGCAAATCTACGTACTATGTGCAACAATTCTGCATAAAGATTTTATCCCTGAATACAAAAATGTAGGAGTTTGTGTCACATGCCAGATGTGTCAAAATCGACATCTTTGGGTCTTTGTGAAAATTGATATCTCGGGGCCTCTTGTTTGCACCAAGATAAAGATCAAAATCCGAAAGCTTATTTCGCATTTGCAGACTATGTGCATCAATTCTACAACAACATTTAATCCCTTAATCCAAAACTAGGAGGAGTTCGCGTCACATGCAACATGTGTCAAAATCCACATTTTGAGGACTCTTGTTTGCATTTACACCAATTTCAAAAATCCGAAAGCTTATTGCACATCTGCAGCATATGGGCAAAAATTCTATAACAAAATTAAAACCCTAATTGCAAAAATGTAGGCGTAATTATCGTAACATCGTTTCGGACAGACGGCCGGACAGATGGACAGACCGACGGACAGACGACGCGAAAACAATATCCCGAACTTTCATCAGAAAGTGCAGGAATAATTAATAGTAAATTCGGTTTTTTGTTATTTATTACACTGGGTCGTTGCGTCTGCTGGTAGACTGTTAGTCCCGGGGTATACACCAACTCAGTAGTCAGTACTTCGGTGTTGACCCGAAAGCCGATCTGCAACATTTGCAGTATCTTAATTTTAAAAAATTTTGTATAAAAAATAAGGAGTATCTTAAAATTAAGGAGTATCTCCCTCATGCATAGTTCTGTCCTTTGCTGATTTCTGGCTCTTCTGTTTAGATCTTTTTGGTTATTTGTTTTCTGTCAGCTTTTACTCGATTTCGGTTAATGCACTTCCAAAAGTTTTGGTTTTATCTGCACTGATGAGACATAAGTTGTCGAAATGCGCATATGCAGAAAGTAAATTAACAGTTACTTCGGTATTTTATTATTTATAACCACTGGGCTGATGCTTCTGCTTGGGGACTGTTAGTCCCTTAGAGTATTCACCAACCCAGTAGTAAGTACTTCAGTGCTGACCCGAAAATTTTATTGAATTTCGCAATATCTAAATTTTACAAAATTTTGTTGAAAACTGAGGAGTATCTACCTCGTGCATAGGTCTCTGCTTAGCTCAATTTTGGCTCTTCTATTTAGATCCGTTTGGTTGTTTGTTCTCTATCATTTTTACACGTTAATGGACTTCCAAGTGTTTTGGTTTGATCTGCACTGATGAGACATAAGTTGTCAAAATGCGCTTTAGCAGAGAGTAAATTAACAGTTACTTCGGTATTTTGTTATTTACTCGAGGCCAAAATAAAACGATACTTGTAGGGATTTTTGTGAAGCTTAGGAATGCAGTACAAAGTAGGTAAGGTGTTATCCTTAGGTGAACTTTGAGCGCTTCTGTATCTTTGTAATGGTGTGTGGTGAGTGTATTTTCGTCATGATTTGTACGTGTAAAACACTTGTTGGCCATCGTTAAAGTATTTCTTTCAAATTATGGCAACATTGTTTAAAGCTTTGTCGACAGGAGCAAACACATATATTTTAGATCATAGATCTAAACTGAGAGAACTTTGTAAAATATGAATTCTGTAAACAGAATTAAGTCTAGACTTAATTCTATTTACAAACAGCTAAGGAGGTGACTCATTATAAATATCTTTGTTAAAACTAATTAGTTCTGTTGGTGACCTAACTAATGATTTTATCATTATTAAGGTAGACAGACATTAACATTCAAATCAATGAGATTTTGTCGTAAGTCGGCACAATTGAAGAACCGATCCTACTTACCCGAAATCTGCAATAAATGTATGGGTCACCTCGCTTGCTTTTTTGGAATTTTTTGCCATTTTTTCACTTAAATTTGCATAGAATGCACGTGGGAAATATGGAAAGCCTATTTTAAGCTCAACAGAAATGAGCTTTTTTATCCATGAGAATTAGATGTTTTTTGTGAGTAGATAGTTCATGATGTAACTTACTGATTACAATAAAAAAATGAATATGTCACTATGTTTTTAACACAGATATTTTACAAAGTTTCCGGATTCAACATTATTTACAGGAAAAGGGGACTAATTCGAGGCAAAAAATAAATAAAATAAATAAATAAATAAACATAAATAAAATCAAATAAAATAAAAACGAAAAATGACGTTTAACATCTGTCATTCAATCATGAAGTCACAAAAAAAGCCATCAGATTACTGTTTCGGCCCAAACCTACCCCGTAACCGACTCTTTTAATGGCTGGTTGAATTGCGCAGCGCAACAGTGTCTATCTACCTTAAGGAGCATGTTTATCCACACTTTCTCGTTTGCACCATTTAATACAATAATTGGCTACCGAGTTTTTTATTAATGTCAAAACACGCTTGCCAGTTTATTTTTGAAGGTGGGCGATATTTAGAATTACAAAAACAGGCCCTTTTCTAAAGAATCGTCGAAATTCTTTATCTACAATAATGCTTANGCCCCCCCCCCCCCCCCACCCCGTTAATATATTTCCACAAGGGTCGTACCATTGAAGTTTTTTACTGATTACACAACCCTAATAAAAGTTATCGATAATCTCAACTTAATATGTTAAATAATGATCTAACAAGATTAAGCAGATGGGCTTCCCAGTGGAGGGTTACTTTTCAACCAAATAAAACTGAATGTATGATATTTAGTAATACAACCAAAAAGGTTATAAATGATGATCGTATTTTAGATGGAGTTATATAAAAGCGGGTACCTGAACACAAGCATCTGGGTTCAATTTTACAAGAGAATTTATCATGGGAGAAACATATAACTGACATAACTCTGTTCAGTTATTCTATTATTGCCCGTATTTGCAAAATGTTAAATAAAATATTTGACATTATGTTAAGAATGAAAAAATTGTTGCAAAGAAAATGTTTCGAGAAACTTTATAAATCCATGATTCTTGCAATTTTTGACTACTGTGACATACTTTATGATAACTGTACTGTAAATTAAAGTGGTTTACTTGAAAAAATATTTCAAAGGAGAGCAGCAATCGTGTCGACAGGTGCTTTTCATATAACAAGACACAAATATTTGTTTAATGAAGTAGATCTATACCCATTATATATTCGACGTTAAATACATAAAATCATCTTTCTTTTCAGGATTAGTTCAAAATACTTATTGATTGTTGTTCTTTAGTCAATCATAAAACAGAAAATTATAATTTACGTCGCATCGTTACATGCACGTACATCTAAATTCTCATCATCTTATTTTCCTCCTCAGTCAGAGAATGGAATAAGATCCCAGTTGATCTTAGATTAACAGTCTCCATAAATGTTTTTAAAGAAAACATTGAAAAACATTTCTGCGAAATCACTTATAAAATTTATTCTTTGGGTTTGGGTTTAAGGAAAAGTTTATCTATACCCGTATTCGACTTGGGTTGGGTGGACAAAATGGTCATTGATAACTTAATTCCTTGTCGCACTGTAACCGATGTAATGCTAGAAAGCCAGAAACAACTGAACATGTTTTTTTTTATTTATTGTGATAAATATGAAAACATAAGATCTTTGTTTTTCGATGAAGTTAAGTCCAAATGTGAACCTTTAACTTTTAAAATACAATGAAATAACCAAGTTGCATAAAATAAAGGTAAATTTCGTTATGCTGTACACATGTTTCAGCAATAATCCCAAAAAAGGAAAATAAATAAATAATTAAAGAAGTACTCATTACCAAAAAAGAATTCGAAATAGGTAGCCAAACTCAGTACCAAGGACATCCACCGAGTGCCATACATATAATGAAGCCTAAGTATTTTAAGAGGTTAGAATTTGATACAAACAGTAAATGTCTATAAATCGCAAGGTAATTTTTTTTTCATGTCAGACAAGTCTGACTATTTGGCTAGTGAATACCCTCGGGGACATGTGGTTCACCAGCATGCCTAGTCAATATTTGGTTAATTTTTTTTTAATTTGGAAATGATGACTTTTCAATGAACGACACCATGCTGTTACTAGAATATGTTTTTGAAGTTATTAAAAGAGTAAGCTTTTCACATAACCTAATTAAATATGTAGCCTTCGGTCTGTTTGTAATCATCTTTGTATATGTAAGAACATGATAATCCCAGTACTTAATTGCGAAGGAGGGGGTTATCATGTTCTTATAAATTAAGAATTATGACAAAGTGGCGAGACTTTGCAATGTATTTTTCCTTAAATTAGTACTTGATTAGTCAAATAAACATTTTGGCATGCCTGTTTAACCAAGCATAAATCAATTAGATCTATTGACATGATGTGACCACTTGCCCTAATATGAAGTTTGTGCATGCATGCATGGATTTTAAAAATATATGTTGCAAAACAGTTGAATGTAATTTAAAGTAGACAGAATAAGTATTTTATACGGATGGATTACTTGATTTACAATGTTTGGATTTTGGTGATTATGCTCAGTTGTGGTTCTGAGCTACAATGTATCAGCATATTTGGAGATCAGTTATATTGGAATTGTTTTATATTTCAAGAGATTTTGGTGCTGGGATACGATAATATCTGATTTTTTGCATATTACATTCATGATGGATCAAGAAAATGCAAATGTACAATATAAATACAAGAATTCCAAAATACAAAAAACTGAAAAACATAAACTGTAATATAATTCTGTTAACTTTGACCGGTGTGGACCTTATTTCAATTCTAATGATTGTTTTATAAAGGTGCATACAGCTGATATAAGGGTTATGTCTGGAGTTAAAATGTATTTAAGATTTTAAGAAAGAAGACATCTCTTTTAATTCAGAGTTTTTATTAACAATAATTTCAAAATATTTACGTCTGTAAGTCTCATTAATTGTACAGTTTCAAAAGAAATGGGCTTCATCTATGCAATTTTTATTCCAACAATGTGAAAAGGAATTTTTTTTAAAACTTGTTTTATTGATATGTCACTGGTTTCTTTTAGTCTGTTCTAATTTGTTGGGTTTTTTTTTCTTTCACTTGTGGTGACAAAAATGCTTTTCAAGGTTTCTTTTAGTCTGTTCTAATTTGTTGTTTTTTTTCTTTCACTTGTGGTGACAAAAATGCTTTTCAATATCGTTTTGACATTTAACGAATTCATCTAAGCAAATAATATAATTATCCCCATGTTCAAATAAATTCTAAAAGGCAATTTCATGTCAAATTGCGCGAAAAATGTTTCCTTGTAAACCGTGATAATTGAACAAAAAAATGTTTACTTTCCAAACAATCGGTGAACTTTATTATTATTTATAGAAATTAAGTTATTCAGTGCAAGCGGTTTTGGACATATGGGATTTAATTTAATTTAGGTTGTGGTCTTAAAGTGTTACAACAACAATACAAGAAAAACTTTCCTGTTAAGTATTTCCTGTATTCTGTGAAGTGTTTTTTTTTCTTGGACAATTAATACAATGAAAGGATTATGGAGTAAATGTTCATGAGTTCTGGGGTATTTAATGTACCAAGTCCGGGTATCCCGAGTTCCTATCGTTGTCTATGTTTGTCTTTTGTCATTTTATTGTTTTTCTTCTGCAGTCCCCTGGTTGATTGTGACATGTGATTGTAATGTACGGCCATTGTAAGTGTTTCCTGTTATCTTTCCTTCATTAACATATCCGTATGAAGTTATCGGACATTATTTCCTTAAGGATATTTTCCATGGATTTCTATTTCCAATGTTTATTAATATCATAATCAAGTGTTGTAAATATGTCATAAACGCGTTGTTCCTCGTTAAGCTGAGAAGAGTATGCCACACTGGCTTATAGCCATTAGGAGGATCATCAGACGAGGGAACTTTTGTATTTTAAAGAGAGTCTTACCTCATAATGTAAAAAAAAATGTTCTAAAGGTCAGAAGAATTTTGTGAAGGTTATTTTTAAATATAGATAAATAGGAAATTGACAGAAACAAACAATTCAAAAGCAAATAATAAGCAATCATAACTCACAAACATAGAACAAACCTGATTTTTTTCTATTGCTGCTAGTCACACTTTAAAAAATTAGGTGGCGGAACTGCGGCATATTCATAAAATAAACAAGCATGGGAAAAACTGTCACTATTTAACTTTGAAACTTTACAGGTTCTGTCGTAGCAGGAGTAGTTGGTACAAAAATGCCCCGATACTGTTTATTTGGTGACACAGTAAACGTAGCTTCAAGAATGGAATCTACTAGCAAACGTAAGTTAATGTATCTAAATGATTAATGGCGTAAATGAACATTATACAAACCTACTTTCTTGTCGTACAAAAACACGATTGTAACTAAAATCAATTGGTCAAGTCATTTTTGAGTAACTGGACAGAAGGCAAACATAAAAATTCGTCCTATTCTTTTGCTAATGAATACTGATACTTCCCAACGAAAAAGATCCAAAAATTATTCGACTTAATGTTTCCGTATTAAATATACTGTATCGGGGATCATTGTTATAAAATAAACGAACACATATTAACATGACAAAGAAAGAGACCATGACATTACGCAATCTGCTAGAATAACGAGCTGAATTAGGCAGTTACATGTGTGTATTTGGAATAGGAAAAGGGTGGGATGGCCAAAATAGATGTATTTAAAAATAGTGAAATAAACAAAGTTATCATAATTTGTGACTACAGAAACAAAGTTCCAAAGAAATTGCATCTTAAAATCCTTTAGATCCTTTTGGTTATTTGTTCGCTATCAGCTCTAACAGGTTTTTCGGTTAATGGACTTCCAAATGTCTTGGTTCGATTTGCACTGATGAGACATAAGTTGTCGAAATGCGCATATGCAGAAAATGAATTAAAAGTAACTTCGGTATTTTGTTATTTAAATAAGTACATTAAAAGCCTCACACTGCATTCAAGATGACGAACAACTATTAAGCGTAATTCCATTGCTTTGTTTACCTTTGTATTTGTAGATAATTTGCTTTCTCATACATTTACTCCATATTCCTTTGTTGATTATTAGGTTGCAACTACTATAGAAACCTCAAGAAATAGGCCAAAAACAATGTTTGTTGTCTCGTATGTTCTCTTCCCATCTGAAAAAAAACAGAAATGTATAAACAGAGAATGGTGATGAAATTCGGGAATTCATTGTCCATTAATCAAATAAATAAAATTGGTCCGATAAATGCAAATAATAAGGTCTAAAATATGAAAATAATTGAACAGAAAAAAGGTCATAAATAAGATAATCAGTATTTTTAACATTAAGACGAAACTCCTTGGAAAGACCTATCAGTTTTTTTTTTATATACTTTCAATTTCAATGACATGCTTTTGCAGAGAATTTGCATAAAAATATGGTATACTGTTTATAAAATGTTGTTTCGTCAATCCATACATCAGAAAATGAATACCGAAACAAAACGGCAAAACAACATCATCAAACGAACGAAGTAAACAAGCCGACAAAAATTTCGAGAAAAAGTTTAGAGCATGGAGAAACAATTATTACACAAAACCCTTTTTTGGAGATTGATAAGACTCTTGTCATGGCTGAAACGAAAAAGAACACTAAGACTCTTGCCATCGCTGAATGAAAAAGAACATTAACAACTGATATTATCTAAAAACATTGCAGTTTTTTTTAAATATTCAAACCACCATTTTGCGCAAAAATAAAAAAGGAAGCTCCAGTGTCCCCTTTTTACCATTTACCCTAATCAAGTTTCTCAGTTTAAGAAGTGTCTTATTTAGAGAATATAATGAATAAAACTATTACTATTGTAGCAATTTTAACTATCAGTCAATGTTCTAAACATCAAATTCATTTTTTGAACAAGATGTATTTTTGCAGATTAATAATATTAAAAATATACAGACACAAAATATACTGTATTTATTTATCTGCTTTGATCTTTTAAGCTTGCATGATTCAGCTTTCATCGAGTACCAAAGAAGCTTTGGATTTATATCAAGGATTTATTCTACAAGAACGAGGACAAGTCACTATTAAGGTAATCAAAATGAAAAATTAACGTCAGTCTGAGACCTACCTTTAATTTTCGTGCAAAGATGCAGTGGGCATATGTCGCCTTCCAAAAACGTAACTAAGAGTTTAAATTTTATTTGTAATTTAGCGAAAACAAGAACCGTATGGCACAGAATCTGCAGCTTTCGGGGTTTGATTATGTCCGAAACGATACATGCCCCGAGTTATGAATCTATGGCACTCTGTCTCTGTTTCCTGAGTACAACCTCCTCTACGACAAGAATCCGATGCTTGCAAATAATATTTGAATATGGTCTTTTAAAGGGGGAGTAAACTCGGATTCTTTTTATTGATGCACGATAAATTCAGTTTGAAATGGAAATGCTTGACTCATAATTCTGTTTTTAACAGAGGATTTAAGTATTTTCCTTATTACATAACAAGAATTTACGTTGTATATAAAGTGACACTGTAGGATCCATTGTCTTATTTATTAGACAATAAAAAAACATGTGGGTAAAATTTCTAACCTGATAGAGAAATGGCAAATTTATGGGACGCACGGTTTCAAAGGCATTTTCAAAATCAGTTGTAAGATTAAAAAAGCTACAACGATGCTCAAATAAACGAATTCATAGATTAACGAATATACAAAAAATCAAGTCGTTTTGAACAGAATATATAACGACATTCCAGTTTCAACTGTATAAAACTTTGACTGACAGTAACATCCATTACTAATAAGAATAGTGCCATTCTTATTTAACAAATTCCTAGCATATAAAGCATTCATATCAACATGGCAGTTTTTTCAGATTGCAATTATATCCATGCAATTTACGTACTATTGAAACAATTTAAATCCGTACTAGTTGATCAGTTTTTTGCTTGGTATTTGTGTTGCATGGGATGTAGTGGTATTACTCTGTTTAATTGACCTGACTTTTCACGGGTCAATGATATCGGGATTAATCGTGTTAAAATTACCTACAAGACAGAGAAAATTAAGCCACGCCCAACCTGTTCAATAAATTTGAGAAATACCACATTGAATTGTGGTTAATTTCTGGAACCTGAAAGACCAACTGTCAGCGAAAGCAGATGGTAGCACATTTGGAAAGACAAAGAAAACATTGAAATTATCTAGTTAGTAAGTATGGTCTGCCAATATTTAGAAGGTGACCACAGTCCTTTTGTAAAAAAAATATAAGTTATATAAAGCTTGCAGCTTTAACCTTCAATACATAGCAAATTAAACATAAGGATATCTCTACTTTGAAAAGAGACAAATCAAGGTTAATATGACTATACTAGTCTAACATAGTATTTTTTCTTCAGGGAAAAGGTACAATGACTACATACTGGTTGCTCGGACACAACAACAACACAACAGACGATTCGATTCAGTTTGAAGTTATATCACAAGACGATGAAGAAAGTAACAATATCTGTATTTTGTGATGGTTAGCACAATTCAAATAGTTACATGTTCACATGAACGGCATTTTTTCTTAAACAACAGATGTTTTGTAGTAAATACTGACTGATCGGACACAACAGCGACACAACAGATCATCATAAATTTTGATATTATTCCACAAGACGATAAAGAAAATAACACCACATGTATTTTGTAATGGTTAGAGTAGTTACAATATCACATGAACGGCGTTTCTGAAAACAAGCGCATTTCAACGGTTGATTACTTCAATGCAAAGTGAATGAAAAGTCTAGAGAAGTTTGGTTTTCCGCCAAAATTTGAGGCGTTTAAATCTCAAAAATGGCCACACTGACCTACCAATATTTTTTGCTTAAAATGATGTATGATCCATATTCTAATAAATAAAAATAATTATTTTAAATCCTTGATATAATAAACTTGAGGAGTGACCATCCTTAAAGTGGAATCCTTTACAAATACAAAACAAAAGCTTTATTTAACGTCGATAAAATCAAACTAATCAAGAGCTTTTAAAATTTGACAAAATGTATCACATGGGACTTTAAATCATCATTTTGCCAACTATCTATTAATACCAAAATATTTTTTTATCAGATTTGCTTTATTATTAATCAATAATGATCATGCATTTTAGGGAAATTAAAAGTTTGTGCCTACATGGTACTTGCAATTGTAAACACGTACTCTACTACTTGATATATAGAATGTCAGGTGCACAAAATGGTTCGCAGGTTATGAACTTTACAGCATCACATGTTTCAGATGACCTTGGCTTCATTAACTTTATAAAGTTGAGGACATAGTTTCACATTCAAGTAAACTTCTCAGGAACTATAATATATAGATGCAATATATTTTGTGTATTGATGTATTTAAGAGAGCGCATGACAATCAGCTACTTGTATATTAACTTTGGCCTAAATTGCACGTTTGAGTGATTTTGTAAAATTTTGGACAATATATCTGGGCAACTTAAATGCATAGGCACAACATATTTCGGTATTTTTGTAATGAATACTTCTTTTTTGACTACGTTCGAATAATGTCTTTCCATATTGTTTGATTTTAATGCTGCTGATTAGAAATTACTCCTTAAAACATGTGTACAGCATAAAGAAATTTTCTGTTCTTTGTGGTATTTATTATATTTGGTCGATTGTTTCATCGAAGAGGTTATATGTCAGTTTGACACGTGCCATGTAGACTTGACCTCAAGTCGTGTTTCATTATTTCTTGTTTAGTTAACTAGAGCGTCTAGAAGCACCACATATGGGATATTGTCACATATTCATGGGTAAATGCCATTTCTCAATAACTAGGCCTATTACAATTACCATATTTTATGTCCTCTTCGTCTAGGGTTGGTAGTACATGCCAGTGTGACACCTTTCATGCATCCTCAATTTCATGATTTATTGACTTCGATGATCCTTTATATATACATGTGTCCATTTCTTAGCGACGGTAACATCTGCACTCATCGTATATGGAGTACTGTTGCATCATCCTTTATACATGCTAGTCTGACACCTCTATTGTTACCTTGACCCCAACCTCTTGGTTGAATGACTTTACTAACATTTTATATCTATGTCAATTTCCTTGCATCCTTAACGCCTACGCTCACCGTATACATAGTCTTGTGATTTTGGTCAGTGTGTGACCCTCTGACACCCCATCATGTTACCTCATATATGTCTTGCATCTTTTTTTAATATGCTCTATGAATAACAAATCAGTAATTTACGAATCTGAAACCCCTCCTCGCTATTAAAAACAACAAAAAGTCAATGCATTGTTACAGGTTAGAAACCACCAATTCATTTCTTTAACATTTTCAACTGAATTTCCCCATGTGTCGGAATGAAATAAATGGTACACCTGTTGAACATTGATATACATGATGACGACCAAAACATAACGCATTCATAGTATACCGGAAAACCCCCTATCATAATATGAAAAAGAAAGGAAATGGGGTAAATGTCAAGGAGACAACATCCCATATCCAGTTAAAACGACCAAAAACAAAATATCTAGGGGTCACCATATGGTCTTCAACACAGTGAGGAACCTCACACCATACAGTAAGCCCTAAATGGCCCCGAAAAGGTAAAAAAGTGAATAAATCAATGGAAACAAACCACATCCAATAACCCAAATATCAAGAAACTAAAATTTTATAAGAAGACAAGGACAAGCCAATTACCAACAAATTCCTGACTTTGGACAGGCGCAAAAATTGCGGCGGGTTAAACTCGTTTTCATAAGTATTCAAAGGACCATTCTAGTCAATTAACCTTGTCTAAAAATAAGCCTGATACATCAATGTTCAAACAGGTGTATCGTTTATTTCATTCCGACGTTTATTTTTAAAGGTGCAAATGCAAGAATTCAAAGTTATATTTAGATTCTAAAAGAACTGTGCTAAGCTCTGATTGGCTGAATTGGTGGTTTGACACCTTACAGGCTGAAAAGGTTTTGGTCTTATCAAATTGCTTCCACTTCCGAGTAGTTGATCATTTTAGCTCTCTTGGCTATAGACAACATTCCTTCCTTAGTTATTCACTTATAATTACTGTATCAATTTTCATCGTTTATTTGTATCATATCTTTTAATACCAGTTACGTTTCGGTCCGCACTTGTTCCTTTCTTCTGGGGACAAATGATGATGCAGTCTTATAAAAGACCATACCCTGTCGACGTATGCGACCTAAGTTCTACGATGTTAACGTGTCCACGGATGTACATTACAACGAATTAAATTGTCTAAAACAATTGTATGTTCTCTAAAAATGTACCTTGTAGAAACTTGTTGATACATTTATGTAAAACCATAGTGTTTGGTTATTCATTATGTATTGGTAAAAGGACTAACTACAACAGATGCAAGATTATTGTATTATGTTTTCGAATAAATGCTTTGGCTGTTATTAGTGTCATAATATCCTCTTTTGCCATATCCTTGTTTGAAATTATGATAGATGTGGAAGATGCGTTTTACTATTTTTATTTGCTTTTCTTCTTCATCAGAGAATACGTCATCTCATTTTCATTTTTGGGCGCTGCATTCTAATTACTTGACTAATTCATTTCTTCTCTATCGCTTTGTGTTTGTACATTAATTTTAGTGTGATTTTCTGTAAGTTCACATTTCAGTATTCCGATGCAAAACATAAAAACACACATGAAACGTCCGAAATGAAATTTTTATCACAGACGAGAAAAAAATCAAATGAAAAACAAAATATCAACGTTATCAATGATAGGAACTGACGACAATTGGACTTGGTACCGACACTAGTAAGCGGGCGATTGGATCAAACTGAAATTTTATTACTTATCCAGTTTCCTTTCAGTAAACATACCCATAAAATCCATTAATAACGGATATAGACTACTAACTACAAGATAACAACCTGGGCTAATGTCATCGAAGGTGTCTTCGGACTAAGACATGTCCTAAGAACATCTTATGACACATCTAAGTCCTAAGTGGGTTCACCGAACATATCCTAACTTAGGGTACATCTCAAAATTTATCCTAACTTTAGGACTGCTATAGAGGTGTCTTAATTTTGTCTTAACTTGTAGAATTGACCAAATTATTTGTTTTTCTCAATGGAAATCTTACTTAACAGGTTTTAACCAATGAAAGATATCTATTTTTGCATTTCAAATGTGATACGTTCAATGATTTTTATTCACCATATACAATTATGTAACAATAACGCACGAGATGTTCTCTCGTCATTGTACATTATATTGAATATTGACAGTTTAAAATCATCCCATCTGTTGATTTCTCTTTATAAGAATATCGATTTCAATAAAAACTATTAGATTATAATGTTTAAAACCAAACACAAAAAACACATATTTTTTTCATAATTTTCATTTTTATATATCAGCAGAATGCAGCTACATTTTTGTTAAAAAATACTTGCAATTAATTGCTTAATATTCACTAGAGATGTAATTAGTTTCTAAAATATTTTTGAAGTAATATCTGTCCTTTCGTGCCATTAGAATACCGCTAAAATTTGTTTTCCCAATTTAACCAATGAAACAAACCACACTTCAGACCAAAGTTAGGACATCTTAACTGAGATGGTCTTAGGACAGCTTCGATGTGCATCCTAAGATATGTCATATGACAGTCCTAAAATTGTCCTAATATTCGTCTTAAGATATGTCTTAGGACAAACTTTAGGATACTTTCGATGACACGGCACCTGGAACAAGAAAGAAATTGGACAAAACGTTATTGGTGTATATGTGCCTACATGATTACAGTTTCTGTTGCCTTTTTCCTTGACTTTCCAGATCACGTTTATTTGTTTTGTTTTTCTCTCAACGGCACGCAATATTTACTTTTTAAAAGTTTTTAATATTTGAAAACAAAAGCATAATTTCAAAGTGATTTTCCTGTTGCAGTCAGTAAATTTGAAAAATTGACACCGAAGCAACAACCAAAAATCATATTTCCGAAATACATGACAATATAAGGATTTCATACAGAAAGACGACATATTGCTAAAGTCAGCAATGTGGCAAAACTTTAACTGAACCGAAGTCCGAGTTTACATACCAAGCTTCTTTTTTGTCCCGTACTCATGTGGCGCCTTTGTTTCTTAGTGTTTCCGATGTTGCCCTTGTCCATGGATTGTTCGTTCTTTTGACAGACTGTTCGGTTCTCACTTTTTTTTTTACATTCTAACTGCTCTCCAGTGTTGAAAACACAAAATTGTATACAATTGTCACCTTTTTTGTTTGATATGTAAATACTGTGTAGTCTTTTCAAAAGGATGGCTTAAAACAAAATGTTGACTTGGGTTGTCTTGATAGTTTTTTCCACTTGTTTAACTCAGCAATTAAATGACGAGGAAAAAATCAAAAAGAACATAAACAAATGTCATCAAAAACATTTTTACATTATAATTTTCTAAAGAACAACGGCATTATCTGGTGATCCGGTAGGGTGGGCATGATCTGCCTCACATGTGGTACCAGTCACACAGCCGGCTGGTATATTGTGTTGAAAAACCTGTTTGAAAGCTGGTTGGTTTTTGCAATTTTCCAAAGAAAACCCAACAAAAATCCAAGGTGCTTGTTACTTCTTTTATTCTTACAGCAGCAAGGTGAAGGTTTGAACAGTCATCTGTTTATCTACTACGTATTCGAGCATTGACATGTTGTCGACAAAATACCACGACTACACAGACACCAAAAGCACTGATACTTTGCACCTCCAATAAATGAGAATATCACCAGATGCCCCAGAAGGGTACTCATGACCTGCTCCACAAACGTTACACTGTGAGGAGAAATTCCGGTGTAATTTTAAATTCGGTATTAACCAGAATCTATTGAAGGATGTTCATCTTCAGATGTGATATATGGTAACGGTCCATCAGATCTTGAGGAAAACTTTTTGGGTTACAATAGTAGCAGTGATTGAACATAATTTTGGCTAAGTATAAATGTAGTTTTTGATTTGTTAACAAAATCGTACAAACATTTTATTCACAATGGTAGCCAATGAGTTGTGAGTATGAAAAAGAAAGGAAATGGGGTAAATGTCAAGGAGACAACATCCCACATCCAGGTATAGATTCTATATACTAGAGGTGTTGGTATATTACTACTAAGAAATAGAAAGTAACAATTTGACAGTCAAATTCCATTTTATTGTGTCTTGATTCAACACTTTGAAAATACATATGCTTAATGAAATAATATTTTGCCGTTTATATGTAACACACCAGTGTGTCAGAAAGGCGATTATACTGAATATAACCTCAAACAAGAGGTGAAGGCATTACAACAATAAAACAATAGTGCAAAACAAAAAGTGGCTTGTAATGGAATTTAAGAGAAAAAAATAGGAAAGCTATATTTCATTCACATTCGCACTTAGTCTGAATACACACCAGAAATATTGGACAGTTATTCTGTATTTTGTCTTCATAAACTAGAAAATCTTCAGTAGCGGTCAAAACCTTCATTTATCATTCAAAAAGCCTTTGCCGTTTCAAAAAAAATTCTTAGTATGTTATAAATCCACACTTTTTTCAAAAACCAATTTAAAAGGAAAAGTATGCTACAATGAAAAACAGACTAGTATGCTTGATTTCCTAATTGTTGATATATTTGTCACATTTGGAGGAGCTATATATCAACAGCAAGTTGGCATACCAATGGGCACTAATGTGCACCTCTACTAGCAGACTTATTTTTATATTCTTTCGAGACTGAATCGTAAAACATAATAAACTAAAAGATGGTAGATCCTTGCATCGCACTTATAGATAAATTGATGATGGTCTCTCAATCAATTATGTATCTTTTGCTGAATGGATCCAATCAATATATCCGCCAGAACTAGAGATGAAAAATACAGAAACCATCAGAACTACATCTTTTTTAGACTTGCATCTCGAATTTGACGAAAATGGTCATCTCGTACTAAGATTCGCAATAAAAGTGACGATTTTAATTTCAAAATTAACAATTTCCCTGACATGAACAGTAATATTCGTGCATTCGAGCTTCTCCTGCTTACGGAGTGTATGTTTAACAGCTTATTCGTGACGCGAGAGCTATCAAAAATTATACAGCCTTTCTGATTAAACATAGTTATCTCCGCGACCATTTTACTAATCAAGATTTAAAAAATATCCGTCTCATACCATTATTAAAAAAGTTCTTTAATAGATTAGTCCCTTGTGGAAAAATTGAATTTTCGTTCCGAACTCTAATTCAAGATTCTTTCTTCGCTTAATACTGAGATGATCACTACTACCTTTCAATGGCAATTGCTGTTGAGTTGCTATACACTACCGCAATAGAAAGGGCGGTTTGCCTAGCAATAAAACCGGTTTAACCCATCATTTCTTTTGAAATGCCTGTACCAAATCGGGACCATTGCGGTCCACAATTTTTCCGATGGTTTCCACCTGATTTGTCTTTTTGTCTCATGGACTTCGGGTCTTGACCACTCTGTTCGGAATCTTTTTCATTAACCCCACTTACTCGAATGATTGTATATGTTGTACGAGCGAAAGCTCCGTCAATTAACCAACAATCAGCGTTGCCGTACCCCTTAACACCTAATTCAACTTATTCCTCCATTTTAACAAAGCTTTCTATAAAAAAAAATGGATCTATACAAATATCTAGTGATTATCATTCACTAAAGATTTATGTATCTTTTCTACTATTCACCAATGCGGCATACTTGATTTTTCTGTAAGTAACGCATAATATTTAGCAAAATATGTTTGTTACAAATGCATAATCATAAGCTCAATAGTCAGACTTGTCTGACATGAAAATTTTACCTTGCGTTTTCTACAAAGTAGCTGTTTTATCAAAATTCTAACCACTAAAAATACTGAGGGTTCATTCCGTGTATGACACTCGGTAGATGTCCTTAGTTCTGGATTTGGCTTCCTTTTTCGATATTTTTGATAACGAGTACTTCTTTTTGGACAACGTTTGGATTGTGGCTTTCCATATTATTTGGTTTTAATGCTGCTGATGAGAGTTTACTCCTTGAAACACGTGTACAGCATAACAAAATTAACCTTTTTTTATGCAACTTCGGTATTTTTTGTATCTTTAACAAAGTTTGCATGTAATATTTTTAAACAAGAAAACAGTCACCAAAAGTAATTAAGATACCTTATCCTTTTAACAGTTCTAGGTACAAATGTAACTTGATATTATCTTGCACAATTGTGCTGTTAAGCTTGAAAAATTGTACCTTTGAAGGTTTAGAAAAATGTAGCACTTTCGAATATGCTGTTAAAATGATATATACGTGAAAGTGTAATCCATAAATATTTATTTGAACAATAGTATTCAAGATTTTTTTTTTATAGTTTATTGGTATTAATTTCGGAGTAAATTTGAGCCTAAATTAACAACATTGTCATTGAACGCGAAATACTAAGATTAATTAACAAAAAAATTAATTTAATAGAAGTAAAAAATACTTAATTCCTCTTTAATTTAAAAGCAAAATTAAGCACTTTTAAGACTACTCGAAATTAAGTTTAACATTTGGTTTCAAAATGTACTATAATCCTCATTACTGATATTTTCCATCCATGTTTCTATAAAATACATATTTCCTAAACTAAAAGAGAGGAGGGGAACTTTAAAAATAAAAAAAAATCCGTAAACGTTGAAAAATTGTGTAAGTCCGAAGTATATCACCGAATGAATGACACGAATTTCAAGTACTTTATGTTGAAGAAAAAAGCTGGACCTGATCTTCCCAAGATTGGCACCGTTGGCTGTGGTATAAATTTTGTCAATTGCAACACATAAGCGATTATCTCCCGTGACATGCTTACTATTCCGGTATTCCGGTCCACCTGATTTCCCCCCCCCCTTTTTTTTTTGTTTTTTTTTTGTTTTATTTTTTGTTTTTTTTTTTTTT